>PNEQ01034465.1:0-12043 GCA_003012365.1 Medauroidea extradentata
TTTGATATTAATGTGTTATAATTGTCTTGTTCTAAAAAATAACAAAAATTTTATGTGTTATGTTTGCAAGCTTTTTAGATGTATTTTATTATGCAACAGTCTTTATTGTACAATATGTGTATTGTTATTGCAAAATTTTGACATGTCCTATATCATAATTGCTGTATGATCAAATTGGACGAAAATAAATTGAATTGAACTGAATACCATCTGGATTAGCACGTATTACTTCAACACTGAGTTATAAGAAGATGGTAACCAGGGACTTGACTGTACTACAACTGACAACAACCAGATAGATCTGAACTGCAGCTTCCTGAAGATGACGAGTTAGCAGTTGTGGAATTGTGAGAGTTTATAGAAGACAAAATTTGTGAATTTAGTGTACTAACTGTTATATATTTCAGTACAAGATTTAATTAACCTAAGTGAAAGATGTTGAACATGGCAGTGTTTGTGCCATGGCATTACAAATTATTATTGTGATTCAGCACGAAAGTAGGCCTACTTAAGAGTCCCCGTCAAATTAGAAACTAATCCAAGGCTATGCGCAGAGGATGAAAACGGGGAGGGAAAGTCCATGCCTTCGCAAGCGAGGTGGCGAAGGGGTGTGGTAGTTCAGTCTGCCAGCGCTGATCGTTCCAGTCACATGCATTGCTGTCTCTTGTAAGTGTGTAACATCTAGAGTAAAAACATCAGCCAGGATACCACTTTCTGGGGTGATTAGACGAGCGAGTGCAGCAACAAGTGTTTTGGCGGCAACAGTTTACAGAACATTCAGGAAGGAGGTATGTTGCAGGACAGTACAGTAAATTCATTTACTACCCCACACAAATGCAGAACGAAACAACAAATGAGGACAAATATAGACAATTCTGTCAATCTGGTAGTGAGGCGGACAATAACTTCCACATAACTGATAAGTGTCTACCGACTGTTAAGGCAATACATGTTAAGTTTGTGACTGACATAGGTTACGAGGGGATAAATCCTCTTTAAGTTGGTGTATCACTGGGAAAAATTACTGTTCCCTAAATTTTGTATTTCTTTGAATGGAAATTCCATAATTTATTGTGTTTAATGTATGTGTGTAATGTATTCGCCTTCCCAGTTTGGGTTGTTTGAACCTTCCTCATCCACGTGGTGGAGGCCTTGCCTCGTTGACAAGTCAGTGTGATTAAATGTTATAACGAACCAATTGTTGTACCACAAGTCTCTTAAATTGTTCTGTGTTTTCATTGCAATAACTATCATCATATTTCCAGTTATGCTAATCATTATTTTTCTGTGCTGTGATTTGTGATTAATTTATTCACACATTGGTTGAAGTAAAATGTAGTTCCTAGTTTTTTCTTCATCGATCTTAAAATAACAAAGATGAGGTAGGTAACATAAAACAATTTTACTAGAAGGGTAACATAAAGCTCCTTTTCATTACACATTTCTCTGTAACACCACATGATCTGATCTTACATACATACAATGTCAATATGTCTATGCAACTGTATTGCAGTTGTGACTGTCACAATTGCGGCGTCTTTGAGTTCATATACCTACCTACGTTTTCAGCAGCTCGGATATTATTACCTACCATACCCTCCCTCACACATTTTCTCCCCATTCTTGGCTATCGCTAGACACATCCCCTACAGCCCTAACACCCCTCAAGCTATGCGAGAATTATTCTCTCTCTTAAATTTCACTCTTACTTTAGCTTACTTCATGTTATAATACTTTTTTTTTAATTTTGCGTAAAAACTAGTCAAGTAGCTTATTGTATTAACTGAGCAAGTCTGCAAATGAATTATATTGTTACAGTGACAGACAAGATTTCAGTGATATGATACAGTTGATATTGTGGTTGGGCTTAAAAACCAATAAGTTGTTATTACCATTACGTATAATGTTTGCAACACATGCAATCACTTTGTTTTGTAGTGACACGTGACATTTGGAAGAGTAGACTTTCCCTAACTGTTACAGGAACATAAAACCATTACTTCTTGGAAATATGATGTACGTCCATTTGATAATTAACTTGTTTTGAAGATTATACTAAAAAAAATTAATTTGACAGGCCTAGGGCATAGTACTGACAATGGTTTTCTAGTTCATTTTGAACACATGTGTGATATAAATAAACATAACACATAATTGAACTACCTATCCACTTCATGACCAACATGTTGGCATAATTTTGAACATTTTAAAAAGAGCAGTTTTGTGTGCATATTGTTTGTACTATGTTTGAGTTGTTTTAATTTTTACAGTTTGTTTTCAATAAATGCTTTAAAATATTATCTGTGTTAATTGTGAAACTTGATCTGTAATGTTCTTGTACATTGTGTCATCGTTTCTACATTCCACAAACTACACTGCTGTAATGATACCATAATTAGAGATGATGGCTTATCGTGGGAAAACTTGCTGTTTGCTGGATTTCAACACATGTTCAGCTTACCAGACGTTTACTGGCTTTAGCTTGTATTTGGAGCTGTTACCATATTTGACGGAGCCAATAAAAATCCCGATATCGCAATATTTTATGCCTGTTGTTGGTCTGCGGACAGCTACGCTGTGTCAGAAGTATATCACTGAATCTTGTAGGTTGCAAGAAGCTAAAGCGTCTTAAAGGGTATGTTGGCACAAAATACTTGCGCGATATACCATCTCTAACTATAATACATATACACCATAGTTTATTATTTTTTCAAGAAAAAAACAGTGCTAAATCACATGCAAAAATGTGTAACTGGTACACACATTTCAGAAGTGAGCTAAAATAAATAGTAGTGTTCCAGTGAGAGCAATTCAGTACCAACAATAATGTAGATACACACATTCAGAGATGTGACAAGCATTATCGTCCAGTGTGTAGTGTAGCAGTTAACTGTCAGGCTGAGGTTTATAACACATATGATGCTTGTGCGATGTTACAAAATAAAGTTCTGTTAACCTTCAGTGTCAATTACAATGTGAACTGTTTATGGACTAGCTGTGCATGATTTTTAACATCACTGGAACTGATTTTCAACTGTTCTGTTGAAAGAACCTACAGTAATGTACAAAAGCATTATAGGCATACCTAACAAAAACTAATGTACAGAAATCTTTAATTCTGCTGATGTATTCAGCGGTCCACTGTAATACTCTTGTCAAATTAAATCATGTTTGTTGGTTGAAGCACATTGGCGTACAAATTTTTCCTGCTGGCTATCTGGTGAGTGGCATGTTTGTGTGCCCTAGGACTACTCAAAGTTGGTTTGGTAAAATAATTCCTTTTTTGACAATTTCAAAATAACAGGTAAGTACAATATTGGTCAGAGTGAAAAATTAAAAAGTTGAGGAACACGTTTTGCTGGTGCAACAGTAACGTTACAGGAGGATATGGAGCAAATAAGGTGGACCATCAGAAACAAAATGAAGATTAATTTGAAAAAGACAAAGCTAGTAAGATTTACAAAAAGAAAGAAAAGGAGTTAAGAAGTATTAAAATTGGGAAGATCAAGAGATAGGGGCTGTCTTTGAGTAGAACTACCTTGGGGTGGTGTTACAAGGAGATCTTGAGTGGAAACGAGTGCAGAGAGTAGTTTATAATGGGAGGATGGTTCTGGGTATGTGGGAAAGGGTCACGCATGGAGTCAACCCTGAGGTGAAGGAGAAGACGTATGGCACTATGGTTGATGTAATGCTAGAATGTGCTGGATCATTATGGGACCCACACATGGAAGTGAAGGTGACAGAACTAGAAAGGGTGCAGTGAAGGGCAGGCGGAGATGGCAGGAGCAGGTCAGAGAGGATGAAGTTAATTTTAGGCCATCTCTGAAGGATAGGACAAGGGCTGAGAGACTGTTTAGGGTATTAAATGAGGATGGAGAAAGGTGGGGTAAGTTGAAGGTGGGGTTGACTAAAGGAATGTAGGCAGAGGTAGAAGAAAGAATTCTGACGGTCCAGAGGGTTTGGAGGATGGAGAGAGGGTATTACATAGGTTGGGACCCTTGAGACGAAGCTATGGAAGACAACTGCTATCTGGCGTCAGCCTAATTGCAAATTGAATGTTATGTTGGTTGGTTTTTTGAATGATGGTTTATTTGGTTAGGCCTATAGATTTCAATGTTTAAACTCAGTACCTTCCATACACTAAGCTGAAACATTACAGAATAATTTTTCTTTTTTTTCAGCTTTGTCATGGAAATTTGTGTTTGAAGAAAAGTGGAACAGTGTTGGCAGTCTATGCATTGAATGTAGGTGAAGGAGTGGAATTTAATTGTGGATTTGTTTGTAGTCAAGCAGGTTAGAAATTTTAGGAAGGGACTGAGAAGTAAGTGATGGAGTAGGATGAAATTACCACAAGGCGTTCATGCAATTGCAAGTGTCAAGTTATTTTTATTAGTTGCCTAGTTCAAATTCTTCATTTTACCCTTTCATGTTTTGCCAAATTATGCAGGTAGATTATTGATTATGCTATCATCTCTACTTAACTGTGTTGTGAGTTGTCAGATAACATTTGACTTATAAAAAAAAGACAATTTGTGATACATTTTAGAATTTTTTTTTTTGCCACAGGGAAAGTACAAAGTAGGTTAATATTTATTTCACACACAATAGCAATAGAGCTGTAAACTTAGTTATACATAAAAACTGTATACAAAATAGCCTCTGTGTTGATCACTGTAAAATGCACCTACAAGAATACTAGCACAGTTTTAAGAGAGATACAGCTGGCAGGGCTACTGTAGTACAGGTGGTCGACGAGGGGAAGCAATGGGTTTCCTGCTTTATGTATTTTGAAAAGACCTTTGATATGTTACATCTTGGAATACTGATATGGAAACTGGACGCTCAACTGGACAGCAAGGGGCTGGTTGGCTCAATGTACTTCCTGAAGAGTGCGAGGTAGATAAATAAACGCTGAAAACATCAATTGATTTCTATGCTTTTTTCGAAGCCAATATGGATAAAATACTCAATGACAATCCTAGATAATAGTATTTGCCAACTTTATGAGTAAATATTTATCCAGAATTACTAACTCATTACGCGTGACCTCTTGTGCCGCAGTTAAATTCACTAGGTTCCGGCATCAGAGATTGTGCCTCTGAAGTTCGTAACACTGGAAACAATGTTGTTGAAAACATAGGCTAAAACTATTGTCTAGGATTGCTATTGTTTAATTTTCGCAAATTGACTGTAAGAAACATACAGTTATATATTAATGCTGTTAGCATTGAATTATGTACCACACCCTCTGAAGGAACGAACACTAGAGTTTGAAAGCGGTGGAATCCTTATCGGAGGAAGGGGAGGTTACGTTAAGAGTTCCATACGTTAGAGTGCTAGGCCCTTTTTTTTTACATTACAGTGATTGTTCTGGTGGCAATGGGTCTGATAAAATGAGGCTGTTGCATATGATAGTGTACAGGGAGGGCAGAATCAGTTACAGGAGGATATTGAGCGAGTGGGTGGACAGAGAGGAATAAATGGAAATAAATATTTGGAAGGCATAGTAGGTCCACATGGAAGAGAGCTGGATCTTAAGGCATGAACAAATCGCAGGAGATAGGGAAAGCTTCAGAATACAAGTACTTGGGGGTGATGATTCAGGGACAGAATATGAAAACAGAGAGCAGTATCAAAGGGAAAAAGGGCCTTAGTTACGCTGGATAAAATCTTTAAGGAAGTCGGTGGGGAAGTGAAGGAGAAGGCTTTAAAGGACAATGGTTAGGCAATTATTGAAGTATGCTGCTTCAGTCTAGTACTCATACATGGAAGAGGAGGTGAGGGTATGGGAAAAGGTGCAAACACCGGTAGCAATGTAAAAAGTAAATGAAAGTGAGAGTGAGGATGAAAAGGAATTAGGATCATTTATACTGTTAAGGCCTTGTTACAGAGTTTTGCAGTGATTTCGAAAATATTATTTTTATTGCTACCTAATACTCATATCAAAATTTCGCTGCACAGTTTTGACGCTTAATTTGTAGCTGAATTTTTTTGCTGAAATATACTGAACAGTTTTTTAGATTTCATTACCCAAATTAACACGTTTTTCATCGTGAAAATAAGCAAAAATCGAGGAACTTATTTTTTTGCTGCCGAATGGTACATTATTTTAAAAAACGCATCCACAGTATTGTGTATCGTGTGATTGCACATTGACTAAATTTTTTTCAAAACTTTTAGTTAAAAAAATATTTGAGTTATTGGCACCAGTCTGAAAAAAAAAAACTCGGGAACAAGGCCTTAAAGGAGTTGGGTTGAACCTTCTGAAGGACAGAAGATTATAAAGGCTGATCAGGATGTATAAAGGGGTGAAATGAGTGGGAGGGTGGGGAAGGTTACTTAACTAGGTTGTTGTACATGGATAGAGATACGAGTAGCAGAAAGCTTCATGGGGTTTGAAGGACAGATTATGAGAGACAGAATTGTCTGGGAGTGTAATGTTTTTATGGGGAATTGGTGACCAATGATGAGGGTGTGGTAGTTCAGGGAATGTTTGAAATGTGAGGTGGAGTAAGTAAGTATTCCAAGAGGTGCTTTCCACTCGATGAATGCCCAGTTGTAAGCCTATATCTATACTGTTTTATTTTATACAGTTGACCACAGTAGGCTTACTATTGTATTAGGCTATATCCAAAACAGTCAACATAGTCCATCCTTGTCCTCTACATCCTGAACACAGGCTTTAAATAAAGGCCTTGTAAACCTTTGAACACTTCAGAAATATGCAGAAAACTAATGCATTTGCGATCGAGTACTGAAGATTTTAAAAGCATGTTTACAAATCGAACCTACGAGTCTCTTATTTTATTTAGTCTCGTACATAGACGCTGAATTTATTAATGTATGGATCATCTATTATCATGCACGATGCCTGAAAATAAAACTTAATCCCTACCCGTACAGCACGATAACGTCGCATAAACGTCGCAGCAACGTCGCACACCAAAAAGTTTAACGTCCCAGAAATGTTGCAAAACGTCACAGTGACGTCCCAGCAACGTTGCAGGGACGTGTATTTATCCGCTTTTTGTGACGTCGCATGGCAACCTCGCTGCGACGTTGCTGGGATGTCACTGCGACGTTTCTGGGACGTCACACTTTTTGGTGTGCGACGTTGCTGCGACGTTAATGGGACGTTACCATGCTGTAAGGGAATTCACTTCTAAGAGCTTGGTATTAACATTTTACTTTAACAATACCTAATTGTAACAGACACTTTGTGTAAGTAATCACTGAGGGAATTAATTATGTTGTACCACATTGTAATATGTTTAATATACCTTTGAACATGACGCGAATGTAGACTGAGACATAACCTCAAAGTGATTCACAGGTGAACATCTTTGTTATCATTAATTTTGAACATATTTTGATATAGTCCGCAAAATTCTCTTCATCTACGGGCGGGAATACAAGAAAGAAAATTAAATTAATGTGCCTAACTGAAATTATAACCTATGAATATATGTACTTCACAAATATATAAAAAAAAATAGACAATTTAATTCATGTCATGAAGATTTTTTATTTTAAATAAATACTTACTACAGTTACACAAATCCTATAAACCGACTGAATTCATAGGCTTTCACAACACTAAACAATTTCAAATGTATTAACTTGTTTCCCCATGTTCGCGAACAAAGACAACCACCACCATGAGTACTTAAGTACTATTTTACTTAACAATCATTCACACGATTTAAATATTTTAGAGACTTTAGGAATTTTATCAGTTACAGTAATTATAAAGAATAAATTTTACGAATAATTATGAGAATATTAGAAAGAAAGAAATAATAATAATAACATTGTATAAACTCTCATATGACTAAAAAAAACACGAAGGTTTCTCTGCGACGTCGCATGTCCGTCACAAAGGCCAGGGTCAGAACTTGGTTGCATGGCAACGTCACTGAGACGTTACAGTATGACTTCTGTGGAGTGTAACCGAAATGCGACATTGCGAGGTCGTTGCGACGTTTCTGTGACCAAGTGTGCTGTATGGGTATATACTGTCAGCGTTGCTCAGTACACCAATTTCTCGTTTACGAATATTTCCACACGGATTTCTACACTAGCCACAAGTTTGCACATCCATTTTACCCACATGGGTAAAATTTTTTATTTTTTATTTATTTTATTTATTTATAAATACATTACAGATACAGTAGAATACACAGACATTGAGAGTTAATCCCTTGGAGCAGAACTCAAAATTAGGGATTATTTACAATTGCAAAATTTTGTGACGAGAAGATGAGCAAGTAAAAGGCACGGCAGAAAAGCAAGGAACCTGAACAATAAGAAAATGTAATTACAAGACACTACACGACACAAGTATATGTCATATATATACAATTATAAAGCTGCATAGATTAACATTTACACAACATATAAATAAGTGATAACACGAATAATAACTGTCATAACATGTCACCAAGTATAAGAAAACAATTAAAATTAAATTTGATTTAAGTAGGATGCTCAATTATGGCTAGCCTTTCAGGTTAATATGGTATCAAAACACAACACTGGTTAAAACTAGATACAAGCAAAGATACCCTATAATAATTAAATATATATATTAGGCCTACTATGTTTTTAATTAATTTCTTCTCTCTGACCCTTTAAGGACACAGAGAATATCAAGATATTAACACATTAGTACATATTCAAAGAGAGTCTACTTTAGCACATGACAGGATAATAATAACAATAAACCATAATAAGCGAGAGAGATAAGAGCAAGATGTAGGCCTGCACACAATAGGAATAGTGATATCATATAAAAGTTCTTACATTGCATAGCATGTTATAAGTCACACATAGAGATAGTAAATCAAAGTTTGGGGGACTACATCATAGCAAAACTTTCACCTGCCAGAGGAGAAATACTGCATTGGTTTGGGAGCACGATACTATAATCACTGTCTAAAACAAAAACTTTACCGTAGTTCATTACAAAACTCGCTGATGTTGACTAAAGGTACCATGGATACAATTTACCAAGTCAAAAACTACAGGAATATTCATAGTTTACATAGGACTACGAAAATACATTATTATTTGCACAGTAGGAGAACAATTTCAACACATTCAGTATTATACTGTTGAGTTTTACATCCCAAAATATTTCGCTCCACTTCAACAAAACGTTTGGTTACTTACAGACATCGCCATTTTGCCATTTCAAATCAAAACAATCGTCTGCTTGCAGCGGACTCGCAGCGAGTATTTTTTCGCTGCAACTGCTGCGAAAGCGCTGCAGCGCAGCGGTGGCCAGCAATGGCAGCTGAACGTGTGCAGCGTAAAGCGCTTCTGCAGCGCTTTGCCCGCTGAAGATGCCCATTAACATTGCGGTATATGGAAGTATTACTTATTTTTGTCCATAAAATATTGTGCTTATATTATTTTGCGGTATAAATTCACAGTTTTAAAATGATAATCTTTTGTGTTTATTTGAAGCTAAAAAGTATGTCTGCGAGATGTTATTACGAACGTAAGCAGTGGAAATATAAATGCTCGTGCTCGTGTTTGTTTACAAGTTCGTAGGACATATTGATCGTCAGAAGAAGACAAGATATTAAATTTTATGGAATATTAACTCGTAGGTAAGTGTTGAGCTCAGTTGAGTTGTATTTAGTAACTTAATAAGAAATTATGTGTTTGATGTGTGATTACATGTTTTGTGTAAAATAGTTTACCAGGTTCTGTTGGTGTGGCTGTGGCATTTAAGTTGTGAGTTGCGGAAAAACGAAGTTTTTGTGTATCAGAATTATTATTTTTTTGGTATGTAGTTAATCATAAAGATATTAGAAAAGGCAGGTGAAGCATAAATATAATTTACAACACATTGCTAAATTAAATATTAAAATTGTGAAGGAAAACCAGGCAATACTGTAGTGTTTACTCTGAAGTAGTTACCAAAAAGTTTTTCTTTTAAGCGGTTAGAATAAACACAAAATAGGTAAATATGAAGACTATATATACTAGGTAATCTACTGATTTCAGAGGTATAGTTGACAAAAAATGTTTCTGTAGTTGTCAAAATTTGTTAGGTAGGCTAACCTGATCTTGCATTAGGTTAGATTACAGTACCTAAACTAACCTATCAAAAAATATTTTTATTAGACTATTTATTACCACTCTAAGGGCCGGTCTTACCTTTCTCTGAGTTAACCTGCAGGTAACTACCGATAAGTTAAACTTACCTGGCACTTTATCTAAAGTCTCATCTTACCACTTGATTTATACCTCTGTGTAACTACCCAAAGGTTAGCTAGAAATGTAGTTAGGTTGCACAGACTGTGGGGTTGTGTCGTGGCTGCTGATTGGTCTGTTGGATCTGTGAATATTTATTTTCTGGATATTACATGTACGACCGACGGCCACATAGAAATAATAAATAAAAACACCTTGGTGCTAAGTTTAATATTTGCGGTTAGGCTTACAAGTATTTACTTTCGCATTTTACGAGTGTTTTGTGATTAGTGTTAAAACTTAAATGTTATTTCGAAGTAATAGCTAAATTATTTAAATATTAACGTATTAAATAGCGAAACTGTTTCGCTAGTACCTGTTTCAGTAACTGTCGAGAACATTGCAAAATACCGTTTCCTTGTTTATAATAATACTATTAATAATAATACAATAAACGACGACATCAACAAGGTGAAATTGTAAAATGATCAGGTGTCAAGCTGTAATGTTCTCCTTACAACCCAACCCTTCTAACCCATCCCTTACATACACCATTATTACCCCTCCCCTTTCTTCCCTATCACTTCTAAATATTATGAATTTATCCTGCTTACATTCCCAGTCCAGCACCTCCCTGCATAACCACATCTCCACTTCTACATCTGCTCTGTATCTTTCAAACTTACCCAGAAAACTTGGTTTTAGGGATAGGGTAATTTTAATAAATCCAGTTTTACTTACTTGTTTCATTTCCACATACCACATTGCATGAGCCTTATTTAAGAGTGATTTTGTTGGGATTCCCTTTATTTCATAAGATGGGAGGATTACACATTTAGTTTAAAGTATATCATGAGACTAATAATTCAGTGTCATTAACTGTTGATAAATATTTGCTGTCTACATAAATCACACCTACCTTGGTTAACATTGAAATTGCAATTTATGTAGGCACAGCCTAGTCAAATTTATGGTAAAGTCCTTGTACGACTGTCGTGTGTATGCACAACACACAAGTAAGCCTACTGAATTATTTATAAATTATGTATGACGATTTCATTAGGAATCGCTAAACGAAAGCCATTACTCATATATAGGCCTACCTTATTACACGAGTTACAAAACTTATGTGGAATTCGGGAAGCAATTACGTAAATTACATCCAGGACGGCCGTGGTTGCAACAAATTGTGTAGGCCAACAGACAATTGGCAAACACCACACTGACTTATCTCACTTGCATTATATAAATGCCGATTTTCATAAATATAGCACTGAATTATGTCATTCTACCATACTGTCATCTGAAACCCAGACATTAACGAACATTTTTTATTTTCAGCACACTTCAAAACACAACTTCGGCATATGCTTCTAAAACTTCGTGGCAATTTTCTTCTCATAAATATGATCCTTCACTTCTTACATAATTTTGCATGTATGAGAAGTCTACACAATTTGAAATTACGAGAAACATAACCGAAACATTCTTTTGACACAAGAAACTAATTTCAAAACAGCACAAAAAAAGGTTAAAAATTAACATATTGTTGCGAGCCGCGACTGTCTGGCTGGGCGGCGTAGTACGATACTGTGGTGGCGGAGCTAGGACACCCCCTTCCCACTCACTCCTCGGCGCCGTGGCTGTCGGGCAGGGCAGCGAAATACAATACAGTGGCGGCAGCGCTAAAAGGCCTCCTCGGGTGCCGCATGGATTGTATTACTCCATGATAACCACCTGCGCCCAGTATCGGGTAACCGAGAGAAAATATCGTGATCTGGAATGATCCTGTTCCCTCTTTACCTCTCTGGGTGGTGCTTGACATTGAAGCGACATCTTT
>PNEQ01034466.1:0-12044 GCA_003012365.1 Medauroidea extradentata
GCACCGTCACCAATGGTTGTGCACAGGGTAAACAGATGTTTCTCATTCGATTAACCTCTTACCTTAGATGTCTGTAACTACCATAGAACGTCAAATTGGCAATTTTATAAATAAGGCCCAGGCGAAGTCGCTGTTAGTGGCAGGGACAAACTTAAGACTGCTTTTCGCATGGACAGCTATAGCTACTTATCCTTCTGCATAATTAGTTCAACTAGCCGCTTGGACATTCTAACACTTGATGACTGAAGTACCAATCTTGTGTACAAAGAGGTTTTTAAATTAATGTAAATATTATCAGTTACGAATAATACTCGCGAGCAAAGCCGCGGGGGACTGCTAGTTAGAAATAAAAGAGTTGAATTAACTTATTGATTTACTAGCTCACAAAGCTTACAAAAATACACAAAACAACAATAAACTATAACTTTCACAACACCCTTAATTATGCACACAATTACTACGGTGCCACAGAAACGTTAATTAACTTTGACAACTAAATCACTGCTGTTAACTCCGAAAATATTATGGTTTCTTAAATTTGTAAAGTGCAAAGTGAGAGGCATAAGTTGGTTTTACTTAATACTATTCAAAAATTAAATGTTGTGGTCACCACTTTAAGTCCCGTAGGAAAGACTACAACGAGAACCTTGCTCGCCAGTTTGGCGCGCTGCGAATAGAGGCGATATGCTTCTCGTCAAGCGAGGGACTCTGGCTCTTATCACTACGCTGTACCAAAGCGTCAAAGGTGGAAATTCGGCACCGGCGAAGATTCCTCCTAAGAAGTAAAAAAAAATGTGTGAAAAGTGTTTTAATTAAACGTTAATATAGCTAGAACCTGACGAGCAATAGCAGTGATTTTTACATCAATAAGGTAATTCCTAAAGAGTTAATTAAGGATTATTCGAAATCCGATAGTTAAGAAATGCAAAAAAGTAAAATATGCTTTACTAGAATGGCATATAGAAGTATTTTCAGAATTTTACGGAATTTAAAACAGGAAGGGGGAAAGGGATAAATGTGTCTCTCAGTAGCTCTTAGATCTGTTAACATAACGTCGCATAATATCAAGATGTTTTTGCTTCAGGATACTGCCTACGCAAATACCAAAAAGTGCTTTCAGGACCTTTTGTGTTTCAATTATTAACGAAACGAAAATATTTTTTGCAGAATATCTAATACGTGTGCTTAAGACCGATTAAATATAATTATACCGTTCCGAGGTCTTGGTATTTATCTAATCACGTATTTATCTAATCAGGTATCTAATGGATTCTATTATTAGCTCCAAGCAATTATAATTTATTTTCTATCTACGATTTTTGATACACATGTGCTGCATTTAAGACAGTACCAATCACTATGTAATTTATGAACGAGTTTTTCCGAACCCATATTCATAAACACTTTCTCGTTAGTTTTGACGTGGGAAACGTAACTTTTAATAGTTTTACACCAATATAGATACATACAGTATAATAAACTTACAACTGTGGTGAGATATAATTGTTAATAATCTAGAAGCGTCTATAAGATTAAATAATCCTTAAACTCGTGGTTTAAATTGAAGACAAAGAGGCATTATAGTACGGAATTTTAATTCATAAATCAATTTATAATGACCGTTTGCATACAAAAACAGTCTAAACTGGCTTTCTGTGACGTGCTCAGCCATGTCATATCTAGTTGCGTTAGATAGCCTACTGAATGTCTATTTCATTGTTTAAACGAATAAACAAGACCAGTGTTCTGTTGTAGATTATTTGAATCAAGATTTCATCGTACGAAGCACATAAATTAAAAACTCTTCGCAATATATAGATATAAAAATTGTTACAGTGGAATATGTTCGAACATTCCTAACCTCGAGGAAATACTAAGACAGAATAATCGTATAAATTCGTAAAATATTAATGTCATAGTTTACCAGTAGTAGCGAGGTGTGGTCGTGTTCCACACCAAGAGTACTATATATGACATTACACTTAGTTAAGTCGAAGTTATGCTGATATCAAGGTGTATTACTGGAAAACTGTTCCTTGTCCCATACACGTTACTAGTTATTAAGTGAAACAGCCTATAACAGTCTAATAATTCCACCGGCAAACTATACTTATGCGCAGTCATTGTTAATCACCTCAATTACCTCATAACTATTCACGCATGACATACACAGCCAATCCGTAACATCGTCTTGTTCAGATTGTTGTTTAATATAATATGAAAGAGGTGAGTGAGAGAAATGGAATTGTGACTATAAAGATGGTGTCACTAACATTGGTCGTTACAATAACTCAGGAGACCAGACTAATGACTTATATAAAATTATTACATTTGCTATACTTATTTTTCATTTTTACGTCTGTGAGCGTGTACTTAATAGTTATTATTAAACAAATAAGTTTAAACATGTGCTAAGTTAGAGTGCTAACCGTAACATAATACATTATAATGATTATTATTTACATATCTTACAATCACTTTATAGCATAAAAATTGAATCACATGATTAGTTCGACTTACTGCGTTTGTGCATATCATTGGTTGCCCTACATAACCCAAACATTATATAAACATTTGTAATTGGTATTTGGTCTTTAATTTCTGGCATTCAAATACAATAAATTTCAAATATATTGTCCATACTTTTGAAGAGTTTTATGGTGTGTATTATCTTAAACATTTGAATTTAAAAAGTCGCATAATATTTTTAAATACAGGTTGTAGACACAAGTATAGCTACAAATCAGAATATTTAAAAAAGTATATTTGTTAGTCTACAATATTCAAAGATTTATAGAATTATTACAAGCTGATAACATAGCCTTCCAGTGGCATTCATTTTGTCACAGCAGTTCTTCTGCACATTGTAAATTAAGTTTATGTTGCGGTATTTAAATTTCGTTACATTTAAAGGAAATTAATACAAGAATTTGTATAAAACAGCTCTTTGTTTTTCTTAGTAATTTGCATATATAATTTAAATAAACAGAGGAAAATATATTACTCGTGTGAGTTTTTGTCAGCATGGAAAGGATTTCTAAAACCTTATTCGTTTCTACATTTTATACAATTTTAACTCTTGGAAATATAAACAGGGCTGTGTTAGTTATGAATGCAGTGCTTGTTAGTCAAATGACAAAATATTAGACGTTTCATGCTACAATAAATATGAACTTATAAACTATGTATTAACAATAAAATTTTAATGACAGTGTTTCACTTACCTTTTTGTCTTTCTCTTTAATATGGTATTCTAACATTCCATTTCGTTGTTTAAGATGCTCCACCTTTGAAAAGAAAGTTTAAGTTAAGAAAGAGCGAATAAATAAATTTTGCAGTGTTTTGGTTTCTGTTGTCAACTATTTAAAACTACAAATTTATACAACTTCAAGAATTAAAAAACTAATCAATGTAAGTAAAAAAGTTTATATTATTAAAAGAGATGTTGCAAATAAATGTTCCCCAGAGCAATGTGAAAACTGATATATTTTAAAATGTCATGTTTACCATATACTAAAAATTTGGACCTACCCGATTTGATTCACAATGTCATAGGACAGGCACCGTGCGACAAATCTAGCCCCGATGTAACTAAATATATATCTCAATTTCTAAATTGAAGCAAAATTATTATGTAGTATTATGGTTCGGTATGAAAGTGAGGTCGATTGGCTAGATTAAACAGTGATGTCTAATGCTTAGGTGTAAGCAGTTCTGAAGCTGAGGTATGAATTTGAGATCTTAACTATAGTCCTTAAACAATACGGTAGCCTAACGTTGAGGTGAAAAAAATCAGTTCTATTTCAAAACGTGAGGTATGTATCTGAGGTTTAAAACTGAGGTTGAAAAGTGAGATTAGGAATCATAGAGTTTTAAAATAATATACACAAAATAATTATCCTAAAAATGTAGTCTAGATAAACAAAAATTGAAAATTCGTCCTCTCGTATTTACAATATATATGCATATATGTAATATATGTTGTATATATTTATATTGGCTCAAAATACATATAATATGGATATTTTATGTTTACATACAATTTATACATAAGCACAAAATAATTCCCGTAAGTGCTCATCATCTAGCTGCAGCCAGAAATTGCATGATTTCATCAGCAACTAATTAAGTATTGACTATATTCTTGTCTAATTCAAACTGATTTTGATATATGGATACAGAAATTAACTCTCATTTTATTCTATAAGCCTAATTCCTCAGAAATTATATGTGTAAGTCTAAAAAAAGTGCTACTCTAAGATAAGGTATGTACCCATACATAACGTGTGACCCACGGTGCTTAAACGCACGTGTATACCAGCATTCTTCTGAGTATATTTTTGAGGTAATATTGTATGGCTTGTCAAAACCCAATCAGTACAAGTGTGGACACAAATTCTAAATCCTCGCAGCTGATGACGTTTCGAGAGGCTAAGCGACGAGTCCGTATTTTTTCATAAGAAAATTCCATACGCAATACATTAAGTTAAAATTTAAAGTTTACTAAATCGATTCGTCAAAGTAAGTGAAATTAAGTAGTATATGTTTTATGTGAAAATTTGAATACGTTGTTTTACTAACCGGTTAGAAAGTGAATATTTCTTACATAAATTAAGTAAACTTATTGCATGTAACTGTTCTTTGAAAGCAACTATTGCATTTAATATTTTGTAAGATTTACAAATTATTTGATTGAATTTACAGAAAATTTATTGGGTAAACAGTTATTGATAACTTCAACCAATTTCTTTAAATGAAGATTCATTCAAATAAAATATTGATAACGGAACACCTTTTTTTCTCCAAATTATGTGTCCGAATATACGTAACTTTATTAATTATTGTCATTTACTCGTTTACAATATCATGTTTTGGACAAACGGCTAAATTTTTTATTTAATTAATGTATTAAAAATATTATTTTCAATTTACTACACATAACACCACAATTGCACATGTGTAAAAATGTAAATAATATAAAAAAATTGAAAACTCTTCTATTAACTGTAATGATTTTACACTATCAATAAAAGTTTTAGTTGGCATGAATTATACTTAAAATTACCACTTATTTACAAGAAAAAATATCGTACCTCTTCATATTTGTCTTCCAATTGAATCTCCAGTTTTGAAAATGACACTGTAAGTTCCTTAACCTAAAATCAGGAGAAACAATACTAGTAACATATTATTATCAATATTTGTATGAGTTTGTGTACTTAAGAATAACATACGGTAAATAAAACTTAATAAATACTAATTTATGAATATTTGAAAATAATATGTTGCTTCTGCATGACGTGTTTCTTAAGCACAGCAAGATAATTTTCAATACATTGTCTTGAAATGACAATAGGCTACAAGGGTCGAATTCGCATCAACAAATGGTCCATCGTATGAATATTAAACATACCCAAACATTATAATAATATCACTTAGTATAATATTACGTATAATATACATAAAAATTAAATAGTTTATTTCTAATGTAATAATTCCGTTATATTAAACTGAGTTGTGTGGTGTAAAGAAACCAATTCTAATTAAAATAAAAACTTTCAAGCAGAAGTATGAAACAAACTGACACTAAAGAGTAAAATCACGAATTCGATTTTACAAATCCAACTTACAATATATGTTTTAGCAACACACATTAGTGGATTTTCCCTCAACTGTGTAATTTTTACAAATCCCGGTTTTATGTGAAAGTATTTATCTATTTTGAGAAAAGAAATCGAAAAATAATTATGTTCTTGATTTACTAACTATACTTGATAAAATAAATAAAATACCTATCAGGAATAATAAAAAATCATAGCTGCTAACATTAGTACAAAACTTATTTAGAAAACGAATTACAGGCATAGTTTAATGAACTCACTAGGTGTGGCCTACCTAAGAACACTGCCAGTGCACATATATGCACCGCTAATATATATATATTTATTTATTTATATATATATATATCTTTATTTATATATATATATTTTATTAGAGAGAAGAGATCGTCTTGGTAAACAACTATTGGAAAAACTCGAGTCATTTATTGCCACACGTACAAACTGTATTTTTAACTACACAACATGCACACTTCTTCCAAAATATTGACATAGGAATTCAATATTGAGCTAAAACCTTCAATCGTTGTGGAATGTTGAGCCTCGTCATCTGTCGACGCCACAAACGTGCCCGGAAAGCAAGCATCACATCCATGAGGATATAATGAAATGAAATGCGACGTGATAGTAGGTCCGATTATTCCATCACCCACAATACTCACTCAGACATTCACAGAAATTGTGTGCAGTTTGTCTGTGATGTACATGATGGCGAATCCGTAAGAAAAGATGTAGTGCCACTTGTGATCGTTCTTCCTATTTGTCAAGAAAATAGCTTCATCGATAAATAGATAAACTGAGACTAAAATAAGCAACTACCGTACGTTGTTGCACAAACTACTGGAAGGAATCACGTACAAAATTGCTGTATGTTTGTCGCAAAATCCGAACAATTCGCACATGCTCTGCAGACAGCAGCTGCTTGTGCATACCGCAGTATACTGTAGAATATTTCACAATTCCATACGCAGATGTATGAGTGCATTTCGAGGGGTGCAGTAATAGCTTGTGCATATCACTATTACTGTCCAATGTTTCACAATTCCATACGCAGATGTATGAGTGCATATCGAAGGGTGCAGCAATTGCATGTGCATATCGCTATAACTGTTGAATGTTTCATAATTCCATACGCCGATGTATGAGTGCATATCGAGGGGTGTTCGTCGACAGTATTGAATATGATTCATTCCACATTTTGTGTATGAAAAATTTGGGTTACCAGATTTCCAGCATACTTGTAATCTCCATTTTAATACATTCTATGAATAACAGTTAGCATAAAGAATAGGTTGTAAGCCCACCGCAAACCTCCCTTCTTACAAGAAAAAAGACATGCTTTTCCATTATTAAAATGAATAAAACTAATATCGTGTTGGTAATTTCCGAGCATTAATAAGTTTCGCAGGCTTTTCGTTGTCGTACTCGATATATTGGCTACTTTGTGTTAGCTTCGTGTACGTCACTTTTCCCGACGTAGATTGTCCGTGACAGAAACTAGTGGTCATGGAAGTTATGCAGCGACCCAATTCATTAACATTATAAGACTGTGTTGATGTTGGCGCGCATGACTACTTCTCTGTCTAGGTATTAATAAACGACTGTAACTTAAACCAGTTTCCCCAGGAATTCTCCAACTTCAATCCAGCTCCATCTCTCCTATGTCCAGGGCCGCTCGTTATTGTCACATGGACAGACACTGCATCCTACATTTCCAGGGTGAAGTCACATTATCAGTGCATTTTACCTCCTGAAGGATATAACCAAGAAGCTGGAGCTGTTTACGTCTTCCGAAACATTGAGTACTGGAACAACACTGACGTGGTTACAATTTATAAGTCAGTATTTGTAATTCCTGATTATGTATACGTATCAACGGGTAATTATTGTAGAATAATTGTAATTGACATAGTAGAGTTGGTTTTAAAACTACAGTTTTTCTATCTGTTACAGAAGTGAACAAGAATAATCTGTAATTCAGCACGACAAATCTCCCTTCAAAATCCTAAAGTATTCAAATACTATATTCATGAGGAATTCGCTTCACATTGATTTGGAAGAGGTACACTGCAGACTTAACCATATAACTAACATAACTACCTACTTATAATCGTCAGGCGTTGAGAATATGATGTATCAGTTTTATTGTACATGGTTTGTACTTATAAAATGTACATTTACAGGATGCCAAAACACATATATGATTTCGTTGCCATTGAAATAAATGCATGTCAAATATATATATAGCCTATATATATATATATATATATATATATATGATTGCCCGAACAGCAGAGCCATTCAGGAACAAGGCGGCCTCTTTGGCCTACAGCTCCGCCTAATTAGGACGCACAACCTATCCAGCCAAAGGTATAACGGCAAGAGAACCAGAACTATCTTCGAGCTCGACGCGGCTGACACCAAAATGCCAAGAGTAATTCAGATATGAGATTACATATTTTACTGATTAAAAATATATATGAGGCTGCTGAACAGAAGTGGTGTAAGTCCAAAATATTTTATGGGAGAAAACAGGCTTTTGTAAAAATTTACATATAAATTTTGTATTAACAAAATTAGCGTATTTTTGTGAATGGTACATACATAAGTAATAAGGTACCTGGACCAAATAAGGCCGTGCTAACGTTTTACTTCCTGCCATTTCCTTAAATTTGCTAGTGAACATGTGGAAAAAATCACAAGTATATTATGTTGTCTTGTAAACATGAATACATAACTATAAATAATAGATTTCTAAAATTAAAGTGTACTTACAATATGTATTAGAAAAGGTAACATATTGGCCTTATTAGGAACTCATGTTCCAAATAAGGCCAGCCACTACAAATGTGTGTAGATTACAGTGTATTTGTCAACACTAGCCTGATAAACACATAAACATGTTTTGTATCGTACATTTTGAACCGAACATAAAGAGCAATGCACTTATTAGTTAATCTTTATCAGAAACAAAAACACGTACTAAAGTGTCATTTGTCCTTGGATAAATACCTGGACCAGAGGTAAATTCTTACGTACGTACGTACAAATGCATGCTCGTTATTAAATGTTCAGAAACATAAGTGAAGCATTGTAAAAGATAAAACATCAATTATAAGTTAGCACACTTAATCAGATTCAAAGCACTCAGAGCATTCCCAATTACCTATCTTGCCTCGCTTTGTAATGCCAACACATTTCTCATGAACATACACCTAGCATGTTTTACACAAGATCACGTCAGCTACTTCATCAATTTCACAGACGGGACAATACCAACTGTCTTTCCTTGTGTTGATGCCACTTGTGCTAGGAGTACCACAATCGTCATGCGAAACACATTTCTTGGGAACCTGGTGGTGTGATGTCCGTTTTGGCAAATTGCCATATCATTAAGATCTACCATACCCTTGACATTGCTTTTTGATGTACATGCTCCACCATAAATACGGTTTTTAGAGGGTGTAGACCAATAAGGCCAAGTGGCCTTGTTGGTCTACACGCTTCCATTTTCACCTTGCTTGGGCTTAATAGGAACACTTGCAATATGGTGCCTTTTTTGTTTCTATAACCTAATGACTACAAAAAACGTTTAGCATTAATATTGCATTCGAAAGTAGACTAACAGAGCTGTAAGAATATTTATACCACTTGTTAGTTTTATGTACTATTTACATAGATTGACACAATATTTACTCACCAAAATATTACATCAGCCACTTCGCGTCGTACCAAGAAGGAGACTGACGCGCACATCGTGGCTACTAAAAGAAATAGCGTCCTCTGTTATATCTTGTTTTCCCGCTAGATGGCAGTTGCGTACAAGGGCACGCCGCTACTACCCACTCATCACTGCCAGTTTTTTTACAACAACCATATGGCCTTATTGGTATACATGGCCTTATTTGGTCCAGGTACCTTACTCAACTGCTCATCTGTATCTTTCACAATAACATGGATGTTCTTCACTATTGCACTGAAATATGGCGGGACATTGTCACAGCAATAGTACAGTGCTCCACCGTACACAGTAATGGGTGAACTATGCACTTACGTAATTCTGGCACTAAATAGTAGATACCATGTTGTTTACTTACATTCAACTACCCATTTTGGTATTTTTGGACTTACTGCACTTCTGCTCTGCATGCCTCATATCTATGTACACAAAGAATGTATTTTATTATTTTCTCTTGCAAATCAGCTAAAACAATTACTTGAAGTAAAACAGGTCAAAATACAATTTTCGTACTGATTATTTTACGATAAGTTGAGGTATTTTAAAGCCTTACTAATATTAACAATTTTGAATATTTTAACACTTGTTAATGTAAGCATAACTCTGCTAGCTAAACACGTACAGTTCATAAGTCCAGCGGTTAAAAAGTTCATTAATAGTTCTTTATACAACAACACAAATTTTTTATTTTTGTTGCTAAAAATGTAAACTTAATAAATAATTACAGTTCAGTGAAAAGCGTCGCATATTCTCTACTTTAAAAAAAAAATCTCTAGAACTCTTGTTATAAAATGTACAAGGTATTTACACAACATTCTAAAATAATTCTAAGGAACTTTATGTCATGCCGAACCACCTAGATAATCGTAAATAAATTAAATATACCACACAATTTAATACATGTTACAGAAATGAATAAAATTTGTGCTATTGGGAAAAAAAATTAAAATAAATTTATAAACACTATATCGTCAATAAGATGTGTAAGAATATGTCACGTACCTTTTCGTCTTTTTCATGAATTTGGTATTCCAATCCTTCATTTAGCTGTCTTAACTCCTCGACCTTAAAAAATAAAGTTTTAAGTTAGGAAAGAGCAAAGAGTACGTATTGTACTGTTTTGTGTTTGTCTTTAACTATTGTAACTACGGATACCTAGCAACAACACATGTAGGAATCGCAATGGTACAGTGCGAGCATTTAATTCCTCCATGGTTTATAGCCACGATGTGAGTGTTAAAAGACCATAATATAGTGTGCATAAGAACAAAAATACAGTAATAACATTATGGTCAACCAACACAAGAAGACGAAACATGCTTTGATGTGGATAACCGTGTCAGAGTTATTAGAAAACAGATACGGCACAGTCTATTACATATATTACTTAAATTAAATATAATTACGTAAATTAAGGGTAAACGAAGAGACGTTTGTACATAATAAATTAATTGATTCATATCTTCTTCAAAATATAATCAAATAAAAACAATAATTTTTGTGACTTTTCATTATAAAATATCCAATTTCGGTTACTAATCATTTCTAAAATTGTCTAACTTCGAAACATAAAAGTGAAAATGTAATAGTGTAAACCAAAAGTATTAATATTCTAGAACAGTCCCTTGTAATGCTCCGACGTCTGCTAGTTACCCACTTCAAATGACAGTAACCTCTAATGAAGACTTTATATGACTTGGCAAGTGATAAATAGAGTGCGATGCAGCTGCTAAACCACAGTATGAAATGTAAGTAATATAATATTTTTAATGTGGAGAAAGATGTCGAAAAAGAAACGTTTAAGGAAAGGAAAGCGAGATATTGATAATTCTACGATTCTACATTGCTGTCAACCAAAAGGAACTTTGATGAATTTGTTGTACAAGGAGATGTTTCCAGGGATAAATAAGATCCTGAAGAATATTATTCTTACTCTATCATGTATATCTACAGTGATGTGACAATAGTTAATTATTCGAAGAAGTAGAAAAATAAACATAGGCTCGACGAATAATTTTACTAAGACCCACATAAACTAGATGAGTAGATAGATTTAGTTCCTTCTGGGACATGGAGCCGGAGTGTGGCACCCTCCCGAGTCTGGCACCACCCACCATGTTGTGACGTCACGGCCCCGGCCGCCATGTTGGATGACCTTGACTTTTAATCTTGACCTTGACCTTTAACCATGACCTTGAGTGTCAAATTACCAAAATTTTCCAAAATTTCGAAAATTTCAGGAAAAAATTAAATTTCTAAAAATTTCTAAAAATTCCGAAGATACCGAAAAAAAATATTACATTCATCTTGTTTCCACACGCCTTCAATATTTACACCCATCATCTTGGTGTTTCTTCCAAAAAAATTTCGATTTCGCATGCCATTATAACTCCACACATATTTAATAAATAAAATTTTTAATAAAATTCTTTTTAATAAACAACTTTTTCATAAAAAACTATTTAATAAAAAAACTTTTTATATAAAAATTATTTAATTAAATCAAATACCGACACGTCTTACCCGGACGAGCTCCATCAACACACTGACGCCCCCCACCCCTTTTTAGATGTATATATTTACTTATCCCCCCTCCCCTATCCCGTCCTTTATTTTAATTGGCTGTTAGTCATGTGATGATTTTCCCCCTCCTTCCCCCTACTTTCCCCTCTCACTGATGTTCGTGA
>PNEQ01034467.1:0-12044 GCA_003012365.1 Medauroidea extradentata
CACACACCACACACACCACACACACAACACACACACAACACACACACCACACACACACACACACACACACACACACACACATACAGGGTGTTTCTTAAATAGGGGGACAAACTTCGCATGCGTGTTCCTCACGAAAAAATAAGACGAAAATATACTACGCACTTTTCGCCTAAACCTAATATTAAGGGAGTAATCAGCCTTTGAAAATTGAATTTAAAACAGTATTTTCCCAAAATATCGGAAACAAATTGATTAAAAAAACAAAATTTTCAGTATTGCTTACTGCTACTGGGATCTTCAATCCTACAGTAAATGCTGCTTTATACCATCCACACTTATGGTAATAGCAGGGGGTGGCAGCATTGTACTTGTTGTTTTAGAGGGAATGCCCTCCATTGTCTGTACGCTGAACACTTGACACGAGTGTTCGCAGGATTGCCTATGCTCTAGGCTCTGTATGTCGACGCGAATATTAGAGTGTGTTTTGAGCATAAACGGTACAACTTAAACAGTTGCGATAAGAGGACCTTTGTTGTTAAGTAGTTCTGATTACTCAATAAACCATCTTCAAATGTTCGAAAATCCGGACGGTATAAAAGTTGCATGCAATTATAGGGTAGCCACCCCCTGCTATTTATTACCATAAGGGTGGAAGGTATAAAAAAATATATGTTTATACCAAAAAAAGATAGCACGAAAGAGAAGAGACCCCCCGTATTATGGAAGGCAGGTTATGAGGCTAGAACACAGATGTAGACAGCTGTATGCTAAAAATAAAAGGGAGAAAGCAAAATTATGATGGATGAGATGAGGAAGCTAGGGAAAAAGTTGACACAAAAAATAAAAGAATCAAAAAGCTCGGGGAAAAGGAAGTTGGGATAAGCTATAAAGATATGTAAAGAAAGGTGAGAGGAAGTGAGCAGAAAATACCAACACTGTGAAAGGAGGGGGGAAGTGAATGTGTTAGTGATAAGGAAAATGCAGTGGTATTACAGGGGCATTATTTGACAGTGTCTGAGGTAAGCAAAGGAGGAAATGAGAAAGAAAGAAAATTAGGTTTTCCAGTGACGTTGGATATAGATGGGTACACTGAGGAAGGTAGTGGTGAGCTTTGATGAAAGGAAGGCAGAGGGACCAGATGGGATAGGAAATGCTATGTTGAAGCTGGGAGGTGGGGAGTTGTGCAGGTATTTGCAAGTTCCTTTTAGTAGGTCATTATATGTTGGTAAGCTGCCGATAGAGCGAAAGGAGGCAGTGGTGGTGGAAAGGGAGAGGGGCAGAGACAGAACCAGCCATAACAGAATGTTGAAGGAATTCAGTGAGTTCGAAAACAATGTGCTGAAGGTGATAGGAGCAAAGAAACTTAGGAAAATGTTAATGGTGTAGAGAGATTGAGGAGGCGCAAAGTAGGGATTTCCTTGCCAACAGGCAGCAGCCCAATTGCAAGAAAAAAAAATTCAATTTAAAAAAGTTTACTTCGCCAATAGTTACGTATACCATACTGCTGTAGGCAACAGATAAAAATCATTGTGACTTGGTTCTGGCATTTTCATTTCACTCTTTACAACTTCAAAGTTCATGAAATCTATTTTTCACTTATAACGAACTATAGAACTGTTACATTAATAAAAAAAATGTGGCGTGATTTTTGCTTATTTTCGTATGAAAAATAGTGATACTTAATGTGTAAGATTAGAAATAATTGTAATATGATATGTTGGTGACAAAACAAGGATAGCAACATTACCTTGCTTTCAAGAAATATATTTTTAAAACTATTGTAAAACTGCCTATGAAAACCTTAAAATATCATACATATTTATAATTATATCCAAATGTAATCTTAAACTATTAAATTTGATAAGATTTAACTATAATATTACTCAAATTCTATAATACCATCTTTATACATAATTGTGAGAATTTGGTCTATTTTTGCATTTTTCACAGCTGCTAGTCAGAGCTTAACATAAAAAAATATTTATGTATCGTGATTTAGTACACAACTGAACCTTTATGTCCATCTATTGGTGAAGCAAGTGAACATTTGTTTTCCTATATTTTTCTGTGGATTCTGTTTCATGACTAGCCAGTTGAATTTTACTGTACTCTATGTATTTGATTCTGTTTAAAGGTGACATGTCATCACTCGGTCATGGTCCTCATGGTTCAACACAGAGAACATCAAAGAGGTCACTTGCATTGGCATCTGGTGTTTCTCCAGATGAAATAACACCACGGAAGAAGAAACTTCTGAAAACGACACAAAGGTATAGGCAGCAGTGCAGAAAGTTAGTTGCCAAGTTGAAGAAGTTGCAAAACAAGGCTAGGTCTCATAAATCATTTTCATGTAAGAAAACTGTTCAGCTCCTTGATGACTTGTTAATTTCACCTGGTCCAAAGTTTATTTTACAAGGTGAAATTAAAAATTCATGCAGAAACCCACATGCTCGTCAATGGAATATGGGCGAGACTAGTTTTGCATTAGCTATATTTAAACGTAGTCCTAGGGTTTACCGTTTCCTTGCAAACGTCATGACGTTGCCATCAGAGAAAACCTTGAAGAGGCTGTTGTACAGCATACCAATGGAACCAGGGCTGAATAGTGGATATTTAGGCCACCTGAAAAAAGTATGCGACAGATTGAGTCCACAAGACAAGCATTGTGTTTTGATGTTTGACTAAGTGTCCTTGTGTAGTAGAGTTTACTTCAACAGTGGCAAAAAACTTGTCGAAGGGTTTGAAGACTATGGTGCACATGGTCGTACAAATGTGTGTGCAGATCATGCATTGGTTTTTATGGCCCAGGGAATAAAGAAGAAATGGTTGCAGCCTGTATCCTATTTTTATGTTAAAGGAACCACACCTACTGCTTTGTTAGTGCAACTTATTTCAGACAATATTAGAGGATTGCAGAACATGGGCCTGACAGTTGTAGCTTCAGTTTCAGATCAAGGTCCTACCAACCGCGCAGCAATATCTCTGCTGCGCAAAAACTGCCCAGAAGGAGAGTATGAACCATTGTATAAAGTTAATGGCCACAGTATAGTGCATATTTGTTATATTCCGCATATTATTAAGAATATAAGGAATATGTTTTTATTGAATAATGTGCTTTTTGATGGGAAGAAAAAGGCTGAATGGAAACACATTGTAGAATTTTACGAACTGGATCAGCAGCTTTTTCGCATGTCTGAACTCACACAGGCTCACATTTGTCCAGAAGGCAGAGCTAAAATGAAGGTCAAACTAGCTGCCCAAGTACTGAGCTCCAGAGTATCGTCAGCAATGAAAACCATCAACACTGTTTCTCGAGGTTTAGATTTGAAAGACTGTCTACACACACCAGAATTCCTTGACCAGGTTGATTTATTTTTTGATCTCACGAATGGTCCTGGTGGTAAGCATGAGAAGATTAAACCTACAAGAACGAATGTACATGCTAACTCTGTCCATCATGATATGTGGGTGGATATGATCCAAAAAATGCAAAAGTGGGTTTTCGTCAGAAAGAAAAATGGTGCAAAGCATGTCCCACCATGCCTCAAAGGCTGGATTGACGATGTAAAAGGTTTTCAAAGGTTGTGGAAAACTCTGAGTGGCCTGGGTTTCAGATACCTAAATTTAAGGCAATTCAACCAGGACCATCTAGAGAATCTTTTTGCTATAGTCAGACAGTCTTGTGGCAGCAATACAGACCCTACTTGTGTCCAATTCTCAGCAGCCTTGAAAACTGTAGTTGTAAACAGGCTGTCATCAAGTAAAGTGCTCAATAAAAATTGTGAAGACACTGAAGAAAGAGAACTTTTAAGCGACCTTCAGACGTTTCTTCAGGGAGCAGAAAATCTTCACCCAGACAACACTGAAGAGCAGGGGAATCCTCGAAATGAAAACACGCTGATGCACTCTCCTGCACTAGTCCGTGGCAAACAGAACTGCAGCATGATTTTTGAAGATAGCTTTTCTAAAACCAGTAGACAAGCACCAGCTTATGTTTGTGGATATCTTGTTAGAAAACTAGTTCACTCAATGAAGTATGATGGATGCAAAAAAGGTTTTCTTACAGAAGAAATGTCATATGATCACTGCCTTATATAGCATAGGGAGTATAACCAGTCCAGTCATTAATTGACGTATGCTAGCCCACAATTTGTCCATTGGTTCTTGTTTTGCCAGCGAAAGTTCACAGTTCTTGCATGCAGTTTCTTCATAATTGGGATGCCTTTGAAAAAACTGTGGAGTTGGTGTTAAGATGTGATGGCTTAGCAGCACTCCCATGTGACAAACACAAAGAATGTGTAGTTTCTGACATACCTTCAGTGGTGGCAACATTATTTTTGAGGACAATATGCCGACGGTTGAATAGATTTAATAAGGTAAGTTACCTGACACGATCAAGAAAACGATTGAAGCTAGTTACCAAAAGTTGTAATGAAGAAGGACGTGGCAGTGCTCAGGCAGGGAGTAAAACGTGAGAATTTTATTCATAAGCAGCCTTGATACTAGTTGGACTAGTCTTAACTGCTGGACATTAGTCACGTTAGTGAAGTGATAACATGGAAACGTGAAGGAAGTGTTATGCTAATTGCAAACAAAACCGGTACTGGTGATACACAAAAGATATTTTTTGTTGGTACGTAATATTTATGACTAAGATATTTTTCTTGTGGATATGAAGCCAATACTGTATTTGTAATATATCAATTGTGATTTCATCAATGTTTTGATTGCAAAATTACTTTTGTCAGCCCATACAGTTCTAATTAATACATTATCTACCTGTTATTGTTGTTATTATGTGTTTGTTTGTAAGGATCTTATGATTTGATTAGCTTTTATTGTGTCCTGCTCCATTTTATTTTGCTCAAGATTAAAACTGTATTTATTTGGGTTAACTCGTGTGACCAACTATGTCTTCCATTGTTGTGAATCTTTGGTACAAGTGGAGATTATACTTGGCTAGTGGTAGTATTAGAGAATGTATGGTAGAAGGAAAATTTTTGGCCTGATTTATTACAGATACTTGTCTCTTTTGTTACAGTTTATTGTTAAACGGGTTACACACCATTTTGTATACCTTGAGTGCCATTTGTGATTTGTGAGATAACATTCCATTGGAAATACAAATTCACAAATAATGTTTTGCATAAAAAAATGTATGCTGTGGAACACACATGGCTTACAAAATTTATGAAGAGGACTGCCTCAACAATAAACACTCTATGAAGAGGGTTGCCTCAATAACAGACACTAATGGCCATGCAAGTGAGTCATGTAAGCAGGTGAAAAATGAATTCAGAAGTAAGTAATGTTCAGTTCAAGAAATTTCTCGTACAAAATTAGGCCTCTGATGTTGCCCACACATGGAAAATAAGTCATTTCTGCTTTAGTTCATTCAAAAATCTTGGTCTGAAGTCCCACAAACACACGTCTATCCTTCTTGATGCCGCAGTTATTTCTGAACTACAAAATTTTAGGAAGCGGGGGACACTTGACTCATTGTGATCATTGATGTACATAGTTAGCAGCCAGTCACAAGCCTCAGAACCGTGGGAACCTCATCTGAATCCTTTTTCATAGCAGAAAAACAAGCACCTGCTGTCCATATAAAGAATATAAAATTGCAGAACATCAGCAATTACAGTTATAGGGCTGGACACCGTGACAATACAAATGAAGAACAAACCAAAGCTACAATGCCCCCTCTTGTCTGTCCATGCAGCCATAAATACATAACTTATACCCTAACTGGAATGTAGAAAAATTAATAACGAAAGAAAACTGCATAGGATTTTTCCCTTAATGCCAATGTCACTCTTGGCAACCAAACAATAATATAACTATATGATTACGTATTTTTTAAAAAATAACATGTCCTGCAATGATGCAACTGTGCTTGTCTTCGTCGTCTTCTATCAGTGCTCAATGAAATTAAGAATTGTTTCTGTGCACTGGTGCTTTCATGATTAATATTGTACATATTTATATTTACATAGTTTTTTATGTTCTCAGTGCCTTTGGAGCTATTAAGGTGTCTTGACATAATTTCACATAGGTACCTTCAGTATAGTTTGGCAGATCTGATGACACATTTTTTTTATATGCTGAGCATATTACATACAAATCTATAAATAAAAATTTAGGTTTAGAATCAGCTTCATCATACATAGTGTACAGTAAATTCTCTCTTGCATTGTGAATGATGTGTATAGATAAATTTCTTTGTTTTTTTGAGGTCGTATTGTTTACATTTATAAATGTCGTGATGACCATACAGTGGAATGTACTGGTACATCTCAGGGTTATGATAGCAGCATCTACCATACATGTTGACTTACATTATATGAAATACCATATTTACTCATGCATGGCCCCATCCATTTTTAACTTAATTTTGAGTCACCACTGAATGCACACCAAATATACATTAAAGTCTTAGATAATATTTTGGGGCATTTTTATTTGTTGCTTAAGAGAATGTCATCCTGCTTAGACTTGCAACTATTAATGTATGCATATTTTTTTATTTCAATTTGTGTTGAAAATCAGGTTGTGGGGATACATGAGATGAGATGTTTTTACATACATGTGTTATCAAATTGTATATTTACAATAGTATCTCCAAGTGTGCGCACAGTACTGTTCGTGTTTTAAATATTCGTGCAACACCTCAAAAACTGGACTGGTAAGAATCGGTGTGTAGGTACACAGCAAAAGCATGTGCGGCCTATCATTGTGCTTTATCTAGTCATATGCTTGCCAGTCCAGCAATGTGCATTAATAATCTTTGTCATGAATTGAAACAGGGGCTAAGGTCACATTCATCCCTTGATCTCACAGTTCTGCGTTGCCATGCATTTTTGATCTGTTTCCATACTGGTTGTTTGAGTGGGAGGAATTACGTAACAAAATTCCTATTGCTTTATCGTAAACTTTTGCTATAAATAAGTTTGAGGTCATTCATAATGGAATCCATTATGTTTTGTTTCAAAACTTCATTATTTTCCTGCGGAGTTTGTGCTTAAAATAATGTAGCATGATTTATGTGACTAAGGACAGACTGGTTAGTAGTGCGGCTACATAAGTGTGCACTGTCTCACATTCAGCCAGGCCCTGCTGCCAAGCCAGATCACCTCCATCTGTATTGAAAGCCTTTTGCCTTTTGGGCAAAGTACAAAACATCTCTGTGTATTGTACACAATGCACATTTTATTATTGCACCTTACTTCTGCTACAGCTTTTCCATTGAAAAGTCAGGGTCACAGTAAAACAAACAATAGCTTTTTTTTTAATCGAATAGGTAATCAAAATTGAAGGTGTGGAGCTATACATAGAGGGGGGCTATACACTAAACTGGCCACAACCTTTAAATTCAACTGAAGTTTACAAACCACAGTATAATGTGTCTTCCTTCATGCACAAATTAAGCTTCTAGGAGCACTTTAAAGTAAGCAGTTACATCTCTGATTTTATTTGGTATTGTATAACAGAGTGGTTAAAATACAGTATTTATTTTTTATGGTGACAACATGGCATTGGGTATTTGTACAATATGTGTGTGTGTATCTGCTTTTCCTGTTATTTATCATCTTAAGTGACAGGATTATTATAATATAATTATAGTTTGATATTTTCCTGTAGCATGCATTTATATTGTTTTTATGTTATGTACTGTGTAATATTTTTTGAAAATGATATGGCATACACTGTCAAAATTGATTTTTGAGATTACAAATAAAAGTTGGAAATTAATTTAAATGATTTTTTATTGAGTATTTTATTACCTTTACAAGTTACGTAAATATTTTATGTAATGCTGCTAATGTTCAGTTTTTTTGTTAGATTTAGTAATCATTGTTTCTTGATATTGCAAATATGCCACTTTTTTCCTCCCAGATTCTTGCATTCATAAAATGTTTTACAAAATGTACATGTTTAGCACATACTACCAAAAAAATGTACAGTAAGAAGATAATTGAGTACATCTGTGAAATCAGGTGGGATTTAATGGCCATTATAAATATGACAGTTATGAGTGTGACATCCAACCTTATTTCAGGATTGTAAACTATTGTTATTGTGACATTATTGCTGATATTGTTTGCAAACTGCCAGTCAGATCCTCCGGGGTTCTCATTTGGGTATAGTGATGGAAAGCTACCACAGGTCAGTTTCGTTATTAAGTTTTCCTTCTGCTTTTCCTGGTAATGTTCCATGTTTACCTTATTCCATACTCTTTGATTAAAAATTTTAAGTGTCAACTAAACCCTCCAAATTCCGTTATACATATTTGGTTACAGTACATTAAATTTAATCCTCAAGTAAATTATTAACTTGCTTATGTCCTAATGAAACTGTTAGACGTAAATATATATGTCCAAGTGTAAACTTTGCCAGTCTTAAGTATTATTTTGTGTTTACCATTTCATAATTTAGACACCTAGTGCTACTTATTCCCTGGTTTCAAAAAAAAATATTAGTTCAAAATAATATGTATGTTAGAAGAGTTTTTCTGTGGTCTTTGGTTACAATTCTATTTGAAAATGGCATTGAGTGAACATGTCAAGGAAAGTACTCCACGTGTAAGTGAATATATGTCAACAACTAATGCCCATTTCACCAACAATACAAATAAAATTTGTCATTTTGTTCTGGTTTTCCATAGTTCATGGAGGGAATGGTGGCTTTGTGAAGCATGTAAACGAAATGTGCAGAAATTCATATCATTTAATAATTTGAGTGGATTCAATTTTCAAGTCAGATAGAGATCTTAGAATTCAACCTTTATGGCAAACTTTATGGCCTTGGTTACACGGAGAACAAACGACTATTACTTTTTTATCGTCTACATTGTTCAATATTCAGTTGACAAAACACCAGTAGCAGCTTGTGCACAAGTATTTCATTTACATATTAAATACTGTATCGCACGACATTATGTATTCTATCCTTGCCGGGAACACATGAAAGGGCTCAGCGATAGCTGAAGGGGGGAGAAGAGGGTGTTTGAACACATGCAGCCTGCCACCTGCACAGTCACGCTATTCAGGTAAGTACAATGTGAGCTCAATAAATAGAGGGTGTGTGTCGCTTGACTGTGCTGTTTGTCATTTACTTCCGTTGTTACATTTCTATTTTCAAAGTCGCAACAGTAATGTGTTCAAAACTGCAGAATTCGTGTGAATGATTTAAATTTCGATAATGTCTATACATTTAGAGAATTTTTTTGGTGGATGAACTGGTGTATTGCTATGCTGTTGTTCAAAAAATAAAATGAACATCATCAAACATATTTTACAGAACCAATTAGATTACATACCATGATTGACTTGAAATTAAGAGTATTGGTCCTTAATGAGCGGAACTGAATTTGTCACAAAGTTACCACACAAAACAGAGTATACGCTCACACTTTCAGTACAAAACTTTATGAAAAAGCCATGTGGTTGCCAGGTTGTAATGAGAAAAAACATTTTCTTGCTTTTAGTGTGCTCTTTCTGGTACATAGGACAAGTGGGTACTGAACATGTGTACTGTAATCAAATTTTATTTGTTAAAATGGAAGAGAACTTTTATTTAAAGATAACTTTAAATGGAACTAAATGTATGTGTATTTGAAGATGTGCATATAATATTGATGGATTTTATTGAATTCTGCCAATTGTATGAATATGTAGTGTTTAGATTCAGAAAATGTTGAAATTCCTTCTGCATTATTTCTTGAGCTGCCACAGTAAAACACCTGATTAAACGAGCTAACCACATCATAACAAATGAACCAATCACTTTCAACTTTGAAGTTAACTGGTTCTGAAACTAGCGGTACAGATCGTTCAATTGAATGGGAAGAGTCCAAGAAGAGAATGTTAGGCTTCTGAATGTTAGGCTTCTGTGTAACCTACACTTTTTTCTCAATATTTTCATAACCACTACCTTAATTATTGAAAAGTTTTGAAGATCATGAAAAATGAGAAGAAAGCTGTCTGGCAAGGTGAGTAAATGTGCAATGCAAGTAGCCTTGCCCCCCTTATTTCAGATAATGAAGATTTTCTTGCATGAAATTGGCAAGTATAAATATGTATAGTTTACAGATTGTGTATTTTACATAATGCAAATTTAACCTAAATTTCAGCATACATAAAAAATATATCATTTTAACTAATATTTTTTTAGTTTTTGTTACTACAATTAATGATTTTAGTAATTCTCTAACCTTAAAAACTAAGTAGGCAATATTGAGCCCAATTCAAATATACCGCCTAAATGAGGTGCGTTGGACGTATGCGAGCGCACGAGTTCTGCTAGGAGGTGTGGCCAACCCATAAACTCAATATTTTGGTTTGCAATGTTGCCTATCAATGATGCCCCTTTTTTAGTGGTTCGTTACCTAACATGGCTGTGTCCTCTCTTGATAACTTACTTCCTCTATGCGTATAGATAAATGAAACTGCTTGCGAACGAAAAAAAATAAGTAAAAGCTAGCCAAACTAACATACTAAAATATTCGTGCCACATAGACTACGAACTAGTACCGTAGTTTAAGTAAATGTACTAGTTTTATCGTAAAACAGACAAAGGTCCATACCATAATTATGTTAAAACAAATAAATGCTACCGAGAATTATGCGCACGCACAATCACACAATGTTTACAAATGCATGCACGTAGCAATCACACAAAAACGTGATTTTTTATAGTTACGATCACGGTCGTAGCTATGGCCGTGGTTACGATGCAACAAAGTCATGTTTCCGTAATAAACAAGAGATCATCCGTAATCCCGTAATACGATGGTTAAATCCGTAATAAGTACGGAAAATCTGTAATACTTGGCAGCTCTGGACTCATCGGGCGCCTTCAGCGGGCAAAGCGCTGCGGCAGCGCAGCAAGTGACCGCTACGTGTAGCGCTGCTGGCTGACCCGCTGAACGAATTGTTGCAGCGCTGTGATTATCTTTGGGCGAGGTTTCTGTTTGTTTACAAGTTACCATATGTTTTTAATACATAACCTTACAAAACGTTCTCGCGACATCTTCATGCAGGTATCAACTTTGTGCATACGTGGAAATTACTTGATTATTAAAATTATACGCCATTATTTCTTGGCAATAATTGGTGAAGTGGAAGTGGGAAGTGTTGAGTGATGAGTGTTTTGACTGACTTCATTTAAATTCGTATTTGCATATCTTCAAAGATGAGAATTAATAGTTTCGCTATTTTTAAAAGCAGATGTATACCTTCAGAAAGAAAGACAGTGGCTACACAATCTAAAAGTGTTTCGGCAAATTGAAGTTAGCCTACATACGAACGTCTGCCCCAACAGTTTTATATATGGTAAGTAATGTGTTATTTTTTTGTTTTCATTGATTATTGTAGTAAATGTATCATTTTTTACTAATAGGAAAAAACTCTTAAAGAGTAGTTTTCGTCAGGTTCAACAGAAATAATTACGTCGCAGTGGGAAGATGATTAATAAAAAAATTTTAAAAAAATACAATAATAGGTAGGCAAGTCTGAAAAATGTAACAATAATCATTTTTAGAACTTGCCATGGAAGTGGAAACTGAATTAAATTTTAAGAATGTAGGCCTAGCAGCATGAATTTGTATTTCTACATACTGTGAGGGTTTATCAGTTCAAGTATAGTAGTATAGTGTAGTATATACACCCATCAGATATTTTTGTGTAGGCCTACATTTTTGCACAAAGATATTGGACAAGTCATGTCAACAAAATACAATTGGTATGAAAATGTTATACAAGAACTAAATGTAAATTCTTGACATGTTCCATAGTCCTGTGACTACAGCCACACAAGTAGGATCAATGGAATGAGAAGCAAATAAATCATTTAGTTTACCGGTCAACCTTTTCATCGCGCGTGTACCAGACATTTCCCCAGGCAAGTGCCTTCCGCTTAACTTAAATTTTTATTACCAATTACGGTATTTTTCATGTAAAACCACGTGTGCGAAGTAGCAACCACGTGGCTAGGGAATCAGCAATCGAGCGCCATCCATAGGCTATCGTCATTGTTTTTCATGT
>PNEQ01034468.1:0-18892 GCA_003012365.1 Medauroidea extradentata
TACATACAACATCAATGCTATCTAGCAGATGACACTAGAACTAATACGACTGGCATAGATACTAGCTCTTCTGGTGGAAAGACTCAGCACCAAAGTCTTAATAATCAACGCCATCTAGAAGACGATCAGTAACTACTGGCAGCCCTACCTAGAGGACAACAATAGAACTAATTAAAAAAAAAAATATATAAAAAAAAAACAAGATAGAAGGTGGAGCCAATGAGGGTAGCTAGGTATCAAGACAACGGACATTAAACAAGATGGTGGGTAGACCGTACACATTTAATTACGAGACACATGCTGAACAGATCCGGTGATCCGGCTCCAAGGCTCCTGCAATAGAAGGAACTATACTACACTACTGACATGGGGTGGGTATAGAGCAGCGCCGAAATGAAAGGGCGGGGAAACGGGAAATCCCCGAGAAAACCCGCCGACCAACGGCATCGTCCGGCACAATTCCCACATGCAAAAACCCGGGGACCGACCACGCCGGGAATCGAACCCGGATCACCTTGGTGGGAGGCGAATGGTCTGACCCTACATACAGCATGTGCAAACGTATGACCGTTATATATTACTCCATATTGAGAAATTATTTGTCTTGTAGTCATAAATCATTTAGTTCGCTTCGAAAAAATAAAAGGTTCATCTATTAGCGACATTTAGTTATGACACAAACAATTTCCGCACTTATCTACACTAAATCTTGTTGTGAATCCAATCTCTAATACTCAACGTATGTGCGTGTGTCGTAAGTACGTCAAGTGGGGTTGTAAATCCACATTAAACGTTTCTAGTGTAAGCCATGTGGCAACATTGCAGACAAAGGTCACGTTAAGGTCATGCTAGGTAGTCATATTGGAGCAAAAAGTTCATAACTGTTTTTACGGAATCCTTTGAGAAAAATAAGAGCAGTCATGCGATGCACAATTCCATGACGCAATTTTTCAAAACAACGCACCCTTCGTTTGCGAGAGTTATTTGACTTGAATTTAGCTTATTTTCTTATTACAAAACGGAACGATGTTATGCACCAATTGTAAGATATCAGTAAAACATGCGTTCCCGCCATGTTTGCTGGCGTGTGTGACTGAGTTTGCAGATTGTAACCGGCTGTTTCACTTCTGTATTCATAAATAGTCCGTGACAGGATGAGGCGCTTATTAGGCAGCCGAGGTGGTAATGACCCTGAGCTTGTTCGTCACAGAGGGTGAGAATGCCATTCCGTCTGCCAAGCATTCAAGATCACGGTCGGATTTAAGGGGGTGGGGGCTACCTGGCTGAAGGTAGGTTGAACATTATGTAGCCAAAGTATGTCCAGTCGCTTTAAGGACTCTGAGTTTTGTTTCATAATGATCCAAGTACATTTAAAATGTGTGCTACTTGGATGTATGTTATGTTTAATGTTCTGTACTAACAGTAAACAACCACACTTTTAAGTTGGTTGATAATATTTACAATTCATTAAACCACATAAGCTTTTCCCCCCTAAAAAAATTAAATGGTTCGAAAATCCACCACTGTTCCAGATGAAACGTTTGTGCTTCATGCAGCATAACGCACATTGGGACACGAAGGCCGCAGGGTTGGAGACTTCCTTCGCCGCTGCGTCTCCCGCATCATTGGGCAAGTAATGAACAAGAATGTATAAGTGGTTCCGCATAAAGTGAGCACTTTAGAAAACCTTGTCACTTTTTTTCTTTCAGGTAGTACAAAGTTTCCTGCGACATTTTTTATATAAACAAGTCACCGTACGTAATAATCAAAATTTATAGAGTACACAAAAGTTATAACCTGAGGGAACAATACTTAGAGGAACTGGAAAATCGCGAAAATGTTTAAAATAGTCTCCAATAAACGGTATTATATTAACCGTGACACGTGTGAACAGTTTTGGGACAAATCACACACGCTGTGTGTCCTAGCTGTGCAGTTCTAACTGGGTCTGTTGTAGACAGAAAAAATGATACATATAAACGATAGCCAATGTTGATACAAAATATTCAGTGTTATATACATCACGTTGGAGCCTAGCAAACAGTCAACTATTCCCGCGATTTTCCAGTGTCTCTAACAATACTCTATAAGATATTTTAAAATCATAACTCTAGACAGTATTTTCTTCAACAATGCTCACTTTATCTCGAACAACCTGTAGTTTGGTGCCATTAACTTTAAGCGAAAAGAGTTTTGCCCAAGTTTGTTTTATTGCCTTACGTTCACACCTGCAGTTTTGCTTCGTAGTTTGTGACTGGAAGTTTTAAATCTCACGTTTTCTCGGGGTTCTACCCGCAAATCACAGTAACTTTATTTTGATTGGCGCAGTCTAATGAGAGACGTCACTTCACAAAGACACTGCCAATAACCATGAAGCACGGCTGGTGATGTGCACGCAGGGCAGTTAAACAAACTGCGGCACACTTCTTTTCGCTATAAGTTCATGGTCCTATTTACAGGCATGGACAGGAAAATTTCGCGACTTCAATGACCTGCATGTTAGAATCAACTTTCCTATGCATACTCAAGCAATGATCATTTGTCCACTAGCTGCTACTCAGTGGAACAGCAGACAATGAAGAAATATACGGGGCGTAAGCATGCATAGGACAATGGATTCTAGCATGTAGTTCATTGAATTCGCGAAATTTTCCTTCTTGTGGGTCTTACTGCGGCGCGCTGTCTCACCACGCGATCGTATGCATTGTTTTTTACACCAGGTGCGTGCTCCCTATTCTGAGAATTGGAGGAGGGGAGAAGCGAATTAGTATATAGAGATTATGGTCTATCGCTGGAAAACTTAAATGTTTGCTGTGATTGACATACGTTCAGCTTAATGAAAAGATGACTGGCTTTCGCTTGTATGGGAGCTGTTGCCCTATTTGACTAGGCCAGTAATATCTCGCTATTGTAACATATGTCTTATTATTAGTCTGCAGACAGCTACGTTGGGTCACAGACGCATATCACCCAATAATACACGACGTCACAAGAAACTACGTTATTTTCAATGGTAACAAATTTTCGCGGTATACCATCAGTAGAGATAATGGTTTACCGCGGGAAAACTTGACTGTTTGCTGGATTTCAACACACGTTCAGCTTACCAGAAGATTGCTGGCTTTAGTTTATACTTGGAGGTGTTGTTATATTTGACTGAGCCAATAAGAATCCAGATATTGTAATATTTTACGTATTTTATTGGTCTACAGACAGTTACGTTGTGTCAGAAGTATATCACCGAATCATATATATGTAGCAAGAAAGTACAGTGTTTTCAAGGACATGTTGGCACAAAACATTTTCGCGATTATATCGTCATCTCCAACCATCAGCTCTATTAACAACAAATGGTACTTCGCTACATTGTCCTTGTACAATATCTGCTTCCAGGCCCCGCACGCGCAAAATATGTCCACCCAGGCAGACAAAATAACTATTTCCGCCTGGTTCATCCAAACGTAGGCCTACTTGAAGCAAGAAGCTGACACCTAGACTGGAATACAGAGCTTCCAGTAACAGTGGGGCAGGTGGGCGGGTGAAAGGTTGAGCAGCGTGAAAGCGCCTAACTTTCACCACGGAGGGCGGGGCTGGACAAGACAGCAGCGTGGACCCGTTAAGGGTGTTCAAGAGCGATAAAGTCATAATTTTATATTTATATGAAATAGTGTTAGTTTTGTAGACGATACTTGCGGGTACAATTTATTTTTACAAATCAATTTTAGCTCTCATAGTTTTCTCATAACAGGTGCGTCAAAGTAAAAATTTGCTTGTTACGCTGCCATGCAAATAGCGAAAACTAATTGATCTACTTAAATGAAATAATTTACTGTGAACTAACATCCCATGAGCTCTGCAATAAATCATTTTAAAAGCCACAACGTAATATTTTGAATTATTTTAAAAGATCGAAAAAGTACACAAAAAATTGCAAATTCAAATTTTTTTTTTTTAAACATAAAAATAGTTCATGGGATATTTTCTAAATGCTATATTGCGTAGTCCATGGCATGTTATTCAGAACATGCAAATTTTTACTTTGACGCACCGTTATGAGAAACCTAAGAGAGCTGAAAGTGTTTTGTAACTGAAACTTCACGCACGCACGCACGCGCACACACACACATATGTAAACTATGCTGTAGCGGAGAAATTATCAACCGTTATCGTAAAACAGAATCATTGATACATTCCACAAATAAAATAACAGGACCCGTTGGAAAATACATTTTGTGAAAACACTGCACGCTACAGGTGATGAGGTGTTTGACGGACATGTTAATATTACAACTAATAGTCTTCCTAGTTTCCGTGCCTCAAAATAAATAAATAATAAAACTAACGTCCACAAACTCTTTTAAGGGGAACAGTACCTACCATTTTTAAGTAATGAAACTTATATTGGCTTTAACTTGGGTTGTGTTGTCTATTGTCTTGTGATTTTGACCAGTTTTTGTCTATTTCCATCTTTTTTCATATTGGGAATCTGGTTCTATATTTGTGTCTGGGTGTTGTGTCGATATTCATCTGAATTCTATCTCAAGAATTCCTTGTCGTCTAATATAAGAATTATTAAAAAGTAAAAATATACATAAAAAACTAACGGAATTCCTCTGGGATTGTTTTTTTTTCTATTTTTGGGTGTGTTTTATATTGTTCGTGTTCGTACTTTGTCATTCAACACAAGTTTGATTAACAAAACATGAGAAATGGCGTATGTCCATAAACCAATTAATTCTAATTGTATACTCCCATTGCAACAAACATTTTAAACTCTCAATAAAAAATATGCTTATAATGCGGCCTACAAATTTTCTGTTAAGTTCTGGACTTCGATAAGGAAGGGGAGATAGGTGTGCAAGTTGTGTAGAGTTGGTAATACTCGACTACTAATATCTTGTTCTAAATATGCGACCATCTTCATGAAAACTCGACGTACTTCCGCAGAACGGTTACTAGTGCGTGGTAGATAAATAAATGTTGAAAACATAAATTGATTTCTACGCCAATATGGATAAAACACTCAATGACAATCCTAGATAATGGTATTTGCCAACTTTACGAGTAAATATTTATCCAGAATGACTAATTCGTAGAGATGATGGTATATCGCGAAAATGTTTTGTGCCAAGATAGCCTTGAAAACACTGACACAACGTAGCTGTCTGCAGACCAATACCAGGCATCCAATATTACAATATCGGGATTCTTATTGGCTCAGTCAAATAGGGCGACAGCTCCACGTACAAGCTAAAGCCAGTAATCTTCTGGTAAGCTGGACGTGTATTGAAATCCATCAAGCAGTCAACTTTTCCAGCGATAAACCATCAATCATCATCTCTACTAATTCGTTACGCGTGATCTCTTGCGCCGTTAAATGCACGAGGTTCCGGCGTCAGAGATAGTGGCTCAGAAGTCCATAACACTGGAAACAATTTTGTTAAAAACGTTAGCTAAAACTATTCTCTAGGATTGCAATTATTTAATTTTCGCAAATTGGCTTCAAGAAACCTACCGTTATAGATTAATGCTTTAGCGTTGAATTATGTACCACGCCATTTTAAGAAGAAGTGCCACGACAGGCCAAATATTCAATAAACTCTATATGCTACAGCGGAAATGAAGAATTCAAATAAGCCACGTACCGATCGATCCCCCTTACGCGCCCGCCTACTGATCGTATGTTAGTGTGGGTGAGGCACGACGCCAAGGGCGATGTTGACTGGCTCATCTGGTGTGATATCGCCCTTACCGCATGACATTGAAACAGCGAGCAGTGGTATCGTAGATCACTCGCCTGACTGACACTTTCAGTGGTGACTCCATCTCTATATTGTTGAAAAGTTTTAAGCAAAGTACATTGCATGTTTCTAGAGCAGTTTTACACGAATCCCATGAGTAGTTTTTCCAATATAAGAGGTTGGAAAAGCTGGTTTTAGCAATTTTGAGGAGCTCTGAAATTATTTTTCTAATTGACGTAATGCTTTTAAACGACTCGTCAGTCATCGTTTTAAGTGTCTCTTCTTTTCGTTTATTGACACAATGGGCACATGTGTAATAGTTTCGTAAATAGAACGAATTTTTTAATGTAAGGTAAGCGGCGCGCTTAACGCCGCCAAGCCCAGTACTTTTACAACACATTTTGAAAATATATGTTTAAAACATCATAATTTTCATTTCGAAGAACCCCTACATGGTCTTTATCATAAATATGCCATTACTTGTGCCCATTTTTAAAGTACCAATTGACCTAAAAGTTTTTCGAATTTTCGGACCCAAAGTATTATCAATTTTGCTATGTAAATAAGCCAAAATCAAGCAAAATTATTTTTTTTTTTTAACGAACAAGCGGTGCATTATTTTGCAAAACGACTACACAGAAGAGTCTACCTAACGACTGCTATAAATCTTGAATTTTTTCATAGCAGTCTGTTAAAAATGTTTTGATAATTTTTTTTTTCACTAATGTAAACAAATACCTATGTACGGCGTTCGCGAATGTCGCGTTATTGTTTGGCGACAGTCTAGAATCCACTGGCCTATACTCACCCGAACACACACCGTGATGTCATTGTAAGTTTGTGTACCCGCATTACAGTGTAGTGCGCAGTTTACAACTGACCTTATATCATAGGTAGAGGTGATGGTTTACCTCGGGAAAACTTGACTGTTTGTTGGGTTTCAACGCACGTTCAGCTTATGGAAAAATCACTGGCTTCGCTTGTACGTAGAGCTGTTCCCCTATTTGACTGAGCCAGTAAGAATTCCGATATTGTAATATTTGATGTCTGTTATTGGTCTGCAGACAGCAGCGTTGGTCAGACGTATATAACCCAATCATACATGTCACAAGGAACTACAGTGTTTTCAAGGGTATGTTGGCACAAAACATTTTCGCGACATACAATCCTCTCTAATCTCTGGTTGAAAAATTCCTTCCCAGGCACACCACACTATTTGCAGGCCAACAGCCGCAGTCAGACGGGCATAAACTTTGTTAAAAATTTCCGTAAATGAACGGAAATATTTGTTGGAAAGTACTGTAACTATACGGAAGTTGCTTCCGTAATTATTTGTTTACGGAAGTTTGTCCGTATTGCCAGTTTCGTGATGTTTGACTGTAACTTTCCGTAAATTCATGGAAATATGTTTATATAATTTTAAATTATATTTCATATATGTAGGGCCCGGTAGTTTTCGCGACAAGATTTTTGCCTCATTTTGTTTCAGTGCCTTACGTGCGCACCTGCAGCTCTGCTTTGTGGTCAGTGATTGGATGCCGTAACACCCAGCGTGTGGAGGTTAAACCCACAAATCACAGACGTGATGTGTCGTAGTTATCCGTGTACTAATTGGCATAGTCAAATGAATAATAACTCTGCACAAAAATACTCTTGTCAATAGCCATGAAGTTGAGCTGCAGGTGTGCACATAAGACACCGAAACAAAGTGGGGCAAAAATCTTTTCGCGAAAACTACCGGGCCCTACATATAGAGTAAAATCTTTTTTCTCGTAACGATACTAAAAAAGTTCTGTAAAATCAGGATGTCAAAAACCAGAAGTTGTCTCTTGTAAAGTTAGTATCTTACCACTATATGGAACTCTGTTATAGTGGTGATATTGTCACTGTGGTACAGTGGTTCGAGTGTAGGTATGCCTGGAGATCATAAGGACGTGGGTTCGAATTCCGGGAAATTTGAGAAAATTTTCTGGTAAGAGAAATTCGTATTTATGGAAGATGGAGTGCCAGTATTTTTAATAAATTGAACTTTTTATAACAGTGTAGTAACTTGGAGTCCAGTCTGCTGTCGTATAACTACACGAAACTGGCACGTAGGGTTAGGACAATTTTGCGAGCTCAATGACCTGTATGCTAGAATCCAATGACCTATACATACTCAAGCCCCGTATATTTCATTGTCTGCTGTTCCAATGAATAGTCGCTGGTGCACAAATTATAGGTCTTCGGTATACACATGATAATGGATTCTAGCATTCTTGAAAGTTAACCTATAATTCTCTTGCAGTGATTCTGCATGACTAGGACACCTGTTTTTCGCGAAAAGAATTTTGCCTCACTTTGTTTCCGTGGCTTACGTGCACATCTGCAGTTCTGCTTCGTGGTCAGCGATTGGATATTTTAACTGTCGCAAGCCTTGAGATTCTACCGACAAATCACAGTCGCGTGGTGTTGCAGGAAAGTTCTTGTAATTTGCTCAGTCAAATGAGTAGAGATGATGCTATATCGCGAAAATTTTTTGTGTGAACATAGCCTTGAAAACACTGACATAACGTGGATGTCTGCAGACCAATAACATGCACTGAATATTACAACAGCGGGATTATTATTGGCTCAGTCAAATAGGGCAACAGCTCCACGTACAAGCGAAAGCCAGTCATCTTTTCATAAGCTGGACGTACGTTGAAGCCTAGCAAATAGTCAAGTTTTCCCGCGATAAACCATCATCTCTACAAATGAGATACGGCACCTCACACAGACACGCTGCCAAAAACCATGAAGCAGAATTACATATGTGCACGTAAGGCACTGAAAGAGACTGGGGCAAAATTATTTTCGCGAAAAAACAGGGGTCCCTATGCATGAGAAATTAATAAAAAAAAATCCGTTGGTATTATTAAGGATCCCAGATTTTCGCGAAAAGAATTTTTGAACTATTTGTTTTAGTGTCTTACATATCCATCTGTATCTCTGCTTAATACTTAGTAATTGTATGTTTTAACTCTCACACGTCTTAGGGTTCTACCCGCAAATCACACGTGTGTGGTGTCGCAATAACCTTGTTCTGGTTGGTGCTATCAAATGAAAGACGTCTCTGCACAACAACACGCTGCCAATAACCTTGAAGCACAGCTGCAGGTGTGCACATAAAGCACTGAAACGAATTGTTGCAAAATTTTTTCGCACAAAATTGGGGTCCATAATTATTATGACAAGCAGTTTGCCAAGAATATATCCTATGCTTTGTCTAAGAGAAAATTTTAATAATACAATTTGAATAAATGTTATGGCTCAAAAACTGACAATACAACAAAATTTTCTTAAAATTCCCCCTTAAGGGCGCCTACCTGACGGAGACATAAGGGCGACCTTGAAATGCGCATCAAACGCCGCATCTCTCCAACGAGCCAAGCTCTGAACTAGCGTGCAAGGTTCCCGCCGAACCGTTTTTATTGTCTGTGACAATGTAATTTTATTGGTGGGAAGTCTGTAGCAAGGTTCATTGCACGTCTATATTCGAATTATTTGCAAGTAAAATATTTTAGTACATGTCGCGCGACGGCGACAGCCAAACTATTATTCGAAACAACGAGAATTTGCAGTGTCGCATGTCGCTCATCGCGTTGCGTCCGTCTCGTGGTGTCTCGTCTTAGGTGTGGTCTAATAATCCTGGCGAGAACCGAGACGACGGCAGTTGACAAATCTTCCTGGTGACGGGCGGGGAGACGAGCACTCGACACGCAGAGAAAAAGAATGTTGAATGTAGGGCCTCCCACTTTCCCCGCGGAGGTAAACAAACAAGGTAACCTCCAGAGCTGTGTACACAACACACGTCCACAATACGTCGAGCCGACACCGCACAGATGCGCAGTACTACGACGACTACAAGGCTTTGTTTATCTGCAGCCGTGCGGAGTCGACTCCAGCAGCAGTCGTGACAACACACACATACACTGATATGGAAGGTCGAGGAAGAAAGAAACCGAGAGAAAGATTCAGAGCGAGAAAGTCAAAGACAGAGAGCGCGAGCGAGATAGAACGAAAGCGAAGCGACGTAAAGAGAGAGACAAGAGAGCTAGACAGAAAGAGCGCGAAAGACATAGCCGGCGAGGGGGCAAGGTAAAGCAAAGACGTTATAAAGGAACTAGACTGTTACGCTGTTATTTTGTTACATGAACAACATTTAGCGGGGGTGGGGGTAACGATTTTTTTTTTTCAACCAAAAAACTTTGGTTTGACGCCGTTCAATTTGGTCACACATAGAGATAGACCGTCACCATTGGTCTTCTACCCCTTGACCAAGAAGGAGTGAAGGAGAGTGAGAGAGATTAAAAGAAGGCAAGAGAGCTGTATAAAGAGACAGTGAGATAAACAGCGAGAGAGATAGAAATAAGGCGAGGGAGATATAGAGATGTATACAGAGAGAGAGCGAGAGAGATACAAAAATTGTGAGAGTTACACAGACCGACAGAAAGACGAGAGCAAGAGAGAAAAATAGAACGGGAGAGAAATAGAACGAGAAAGAGAAAGAGTTAGATTTATTACGAGACCGAGAGATAGAGATAGAGATAGATAGAGAGAGAGACAAGTCCCAGCTTACGTGCTCTAAACAGCATGTTTACTTTCGCACCTCGCGTCAATGCCGCTCTGCCGCATGACCTTGACGCGGCGTGATTAACGCCCCCCCCCTCCTCCACCCTTCTTCGGAAAGAGGACGCCTATATTTACACCGACGACACTCGCTGACGTAGCCTTGCCTCGTAAAAAATTCGGGCGCGTTCCTACAAGAGCTGACGGCGTAAACAGACGTCAGTGAAGCTGAGAACGCTAAGAAAATTATAAGTACATGCTAATAGAGCGTACTAGCTATACGCGACACGTTACGCTGTAGGGCAACTTACTCCAGACACGAGAGCAAAGGAGTGATAGATAAGCGGGTAACCCCACATATTGGACACGAATTCAGGGGCGTCATTTAAGGTTTTTCTTGGGGGGGGGGGGGGCAAGATTATTTTATTTGGCGACAGTGACCTTCTTGCATCTTTTTTATTAATTAAGCATGTATAAATTATAAACTTTAATAATAAAACTTCGGTTTTATGTGCTTATGTTAGTATTATTTAAATAACAAAATGCACAAAAAACTTTTTACACATTTTTTTCTAAATCCAGAGGAGGCATGTGCCCCCCCCCTTGCCCCCCCCCACACCTCCCTCCTCCCCTAAATGACGCCCCTGAGTCACGAATCTACAGCAAACACCAACGTAAATATCTACTGTAATTTTGTTTGTATCCGGTTGTTACATCCGAAACCAAGGGTATAAAAAATTCTTGGCGATGCTAGCGGGCCCTATAAGAAAATTCATAATATGCGCTCTGCTTAACAAGACCATTCCGTCGTCGTCCGGAAAGTGTTTGCTATTCGTAGGTAAACATATTGAGTACACGCCAATAAGGCCATTATCACAGAATTTCTTCCATTATTTTTTTTTTTTCACACATGGGGAAAACTCCGATGTACCAGGTGTAATTTTCCGTGCTCACGGGAACGATAAGGGCATATTGCCACACTCGATGAGAACCGTATTACATCCACTCGCAGTGCGCTTAACTCGAGTTCAGTGTTTTCATAGTAGATTTTCTGTGGAACTTTAGGGGTTTCTGGAAATCAGCTATTGCTGCTTTGCAAGTTGTCATGACGCCATCAAGGGAAATATTTTACTAAAAAACCTATACTTTAAAATATTATCCATGTTTGTTGACTTTTGTTTATACATTTTTTAAAATTAAGTTATTAGCTGTTCAATTCGACAAAAAAAATTTACGTGAAATCTTTTACGGAATTTAATTTCATAAAAACATGCACATTACGATTACCGACATTACAATTTATTTATACTATGTGGTAAGCAGGTCTCTGGTTTGAACTTCACGAATCCGGATGGCATTTCTGAAGTTACAGCAGTTTTAAGAGGCCGTTTTTAGCCATTTTTAAGTGTCCAAAATCACCTTAAACCGGGGTTACTTCGACAATTCGAAATTTTAGTTTTGGGATATTTTGGTAAATAAATAAATAGATAAGGTAACTGTGGAAGATGCTACACTTAAGGAATTTAAAAGTCATAACGTTTTAAACAAATGTCCAAAATAATATTTCAGTGGGATATTTTCAATGGACATTTTCTGTAAGTTAGTCATGACTATAAGTTTCTAAGAAAGAACTTAAGTTACTAATCAACGAAACGTAAAACAATATTAACAAAACTCCGATTTACATAAACTGGAGTTAAGTCCATAGGCCTAAAAGCTACCTTTGCTAAACGACACAAATAACAAAATTTGGAGTGGACAGTTACCAAACAAGGTCAAAGTAACTCTGGTTTACGGACTGTTTCTAAAAGAATACGTTATTTTATTTTTATTATTCTTTATTGTAGAATCATAGTTTGAAGAGCGTGTTACCAACTTGAAATAAGTTAAACAATTTCGTGTAAAAAAACACAGGTGCAAAACGCAACAACACGGTACATACACCAAATGTAATCCCATTAAATAAACTTCACTTTCCTGACATTTCTTTTTGTAGAGTTCCGTGTAGTAATTTATGAATCGCCGTTTGGTTTCAAGAATTTTCTGGAATGTCACAGTTATTTCAAATTCACTCGCACTGAAATTTGATTGAAGTATTGGTTAACAGATCTAATATAATGAATTTAGTTTCTGAAGCGACAATTGAGAGTTGTCAAAAATAAGTCACTGGTTCGCGGGATGTACTATAGCTAGGGCCACGAACTTTTCGCGAAAATAAGTTTGTTTCGGTGTCTTACGTTCACGTCTGCAGTTCCGCTTCATAGTCAGTCATTGGATGTTTTAACTTTCACGTATGTTGAAGTTCTACCCGCAAATAACAGACGTGTGCTGTTCCAGTAACCTCACTGTGATTGGCACAGTCAAATGAGAAACGTTACATCAAAAAGACACACTGCCTGTAACCACGAAGCAGAATTGTGGATGTGAACGTACACACTGGAACAAAGTGGAGCAAAATTCATTTCGCGGAAAGTTAATGGCCCTAACTGTACCACCCGGCCGACAACACCACAGAATGTTACGGAATACAGAAGTGAAATAGCGGGCAGACGGCAAACTCAGCCACACACGCCAGCAATATGGCGGAAACACCTACCGCTCAGGGGCGTCGTAAACGCTAGGGGGGGGGGCGGCGGAGGGGACACGTCCCCTCCAAAAAATTCCTTAGTTTTTTAAGATTTTTTTAAGATTAAGAGTTCCTTCAGTTGTATATTAAATGTTTTGATGCAGAAACTCTTTAAATAGCAGCATTTTGCACCTTAAAATATAAAATTCCCCGGTGGAGGACTCCTACACACCCCTTTATTACGTAGGTTATATGTACTTTCTCTACCAGCGACGTCCCCCCCCCCAAAAAAAAAAATCAAATGCTTACGACGCCGATGCTACCGCAAGTCATTGTAAGGGGCAGCCTGCTAACCGGTAGCCAACCAATAGGAAACCTGCTGTAACAGACACGGGGCTGGTGCCAACAACCTCGGGCAGCCAATAAGCGGCGAGGTTCGGCGGTATCAAATGAACTGCCACGTATATTCACGTCTGTGTTATTATTTTGATCTGTGTCAACGGAATGCAGACCTTCAGCCGCAAAACTGTAATTTAACACCCGTGCAACATTTTAACTCTTCATCTGCTTACGAATAACATTTGACAACTATTTTAAGTCGGATTATAGTGTTGTTGTTAATAATCTCAGTTTCGAAGTACTATTTCGCGAATATGAATACATCCATCAGACATTTTCATTTTTAATCATAAAAACTCCAGAAAAAAATTAAGTACCAGAGGGACACGCAAAAATTCCCTTAACCTCATTGTTACTCAATGTAAATTCATAGTCGTGACTGAAAAGTCACATAGAGGCGGTGTTGTGTTGTATTTGAGTGCCTAAACCGCCCCTAACTCTCCGGTGATTTCAGGCCTCAGAAATACAAAATACCTCTTGTCAGTCGAGTAACTGGATCCAGACATCTTGGAATCAACGATATTTAGAGATGATGGTTTATCGCGGGGAAACTTGTATGTCATTGCTTTTCTTCCGGGTAAATTTATGCAACTTTAACCTAACTACAGCATAGAATAAACATTAAGGAAATTTAAGACAACATACATTTTTGTTTGCCGTTACTGCTCTTACAGATAGAACTGCAGTTACAAAATTCGTATTACTTTCTTACTGCAGTTCGATTTGTAACAAAAGTAACGGAATATACGTATTTATGGCGTATAAAATTATATAAATGTGTATTCTGTTCTGTAATTAGGTTAAGTTGCATTACATTTACCCAGAAGAATATGACATACAAAAATTCAAGACGATTACTATCTCTCGCTCTGAAAAGATTACAGGCGGTCACATGCAGGTGGAACTGTTACCATACCTGACTGAGCCAATAAGAATACCGCTATTGTAATATTTTATACCTGTTATTGGTTGGCAGACAAGTACGTTATGTTATACACTATACCACCCAATCTCGCATGTAGCGAGAAACCACAGCGTTTACAAAGGTATGTATGTTAGCACAAAATACTGTCGATATTCCGCCTTGACTTCCATTACAAGAGGCTTAGCTAACTCAATATCCCGCATTTCACGACGAACAGATAAGCTTCTTAAATTGTAACAAATTGCAACGTTTCCGCTAACTTTATTGATGGGTGAGTTCAACGAAAATTTTAATAATTTTTTTGATATTCGTATGAGATGTGGTTCGTTTCCTAGACATACTTCGTGACTGTTTATTACTGTAATAAAAAAATAGCTTCAATAGTTTACGCATAATGGCATGTAGATGTCAAAATTTGCATAAACGAATTTATGCTAGAAAGGAAAACCTACTGACTTAGAGGCATGAAATACTTCACTAAAGAGTAGTGTCACTGGTTGAACAAAGAAATGTATAAAAACCGTAGGCTACTGGATATATTTTTGTGTAAAAAAAAAAAGCAGAAAATAGGTAATTTTAAAATTTCAAATGCATTATTTATTTTAAATTAAAAAACAAATATTCGATGCGGTTTTCATACATGTCTTGGCGTAGCCCATAACACTGTTCCTCAGTGTGAATTAATTTATTTCGTTAGCGTTTTCTGCAAATTTGGGCTTCGATATGCAGTTATACAAAAGCTAAAAAAATGTTATCCCAATAGAAAGTAGTCACAATGTATGCCTAACAGAGAAACCATATCTCGTACAAATATAAACATTACTAAAATAACTAAATTTATCTGTGAGCTCTTTTAATTTTTAACGTTTTAACCGTCATGAGTAGATTCTGCTGGGGCCGTTAATACGTTCCGCAGTTGATAAGAGTATGAGAAGAATGCAGACTCTTTGATTGGGCGTCTATAAGCTTCCCAGAGTACGGCGTGGAATCAGGCCCCTGCAATCGAGAGGCGCCGGAATGTGACGGGCGGGGGAAACAGGAGCATCCCAGAGAAAACCTGCCGACCTGCGACATCGTCCGACACGATTCCCACGTGCGGAAGTCCGGGGGCGCTAATCGCGGCCCTTGTCAAAGAAATAAAACGTGCATTTTTATTACGAGTCGGTGGAACGCATACTCGGTATCACGGTCAAAGAGGAGGAGATCTTGACACTGCATATGCTCTTCAGCGAGAGAAAGTGACTCTCTTTATGTTGCCGAGCGCTAGTAGTCATTTAGTGGAAGATTTGCCTTGTTTACATCTGGCGGCGTTACCGTTTGTGCAATTATTTATAATTACGTTAATATGGTAAGCTGGTATTGTAGATATTTGTTTCATATCCATAAATGCATCGGAATGTGTATGGGACGGTTATATAAGTCGTCTGAAAAAAAAATATATTATGTACTATTGTTTTAGTAAACACATTCGAACAAAATCTATTCCATCCTGCCGTACAAAAATTTATAAACGTTGCAATGTGTGTCTACGTGTAAAAAAATGAAAAACTAAATGTTACGGTTGAAAATGTGTTCAAATACAAAATTGCATACACATTATCTGGAGTTTAAATTTTTCCTTCTTCTATAATACAGGCAATTCCGGTAGCTACACATTTTAAGCTGTGAAAACTTGCTAAGCCAACGGCAAAACAAGACTAATCTCCCACTAAATGACTACTAGCGCTGCGACAAAAAACGAGTCATATTTTATTCCTCAGTGTCATAGGCCGTGCTCGGGATGTTACCATGGACGTGTCGCAAGACGGTGGGGAGGGGGTTGACGGGAGCGGCATGCGAAAGGAAGGGGGAAGGTAGGAGGAGAAGGCGCAGCAGTTCATAGTGGAAAGCTGTCGACCTTGGGCGTCGACCGCGTAGTTATAATGAGGCGCAAAAACGTTGCGACGTGCCTCGACGCGAGCTTGGGCAAGGCAGGAACTGACCTGTCCCCACGACTCCCGCCATCCAGCGTTGCCAGGCGTGGCTACTTGTCGCCAAACTGGTGCCTGTTTCTTTCTCGCTGCGGCCAACAATAATGACTTGGCAACTTTTAAAACATTAGAGGTGTGGTATGTACATTTTTCTTTATATCCCAGACATTAAATACTGGTAGTTGAGAAAACTGTGCTTGTCATTGCTGGCAATCTGAAATCTATGGGTAAATATTTTGCATGAGTGTTATGTCTCCAATGTGACATTACTTCCAAGACAGGCCAAAAATATAAATGCTATATAGCCAAGTAAAAATACTGACATTTTCAAATATCAAGATGCCTAAGTTAGACAAAAAAACGTACGGAAGCAAAGGCGGGAATGGAAGAATGAAGATAAGAACAACTTGCAGTTGACTGCCGCCTACCGGCATGTATGTCTTTAACTCCCTGCATAGACTGTTTCTAAACCCTCCAAAATTCCCCAATGACACCAAATCCTCCCTTAGTAAATTTCACTTCGTCACTGACACCGTCAACACAGAAGAACTTCTCACAGTCCTACGTGAAGACTTTAATTATACTGGCTGATGTTGATCAAGTTAGTAATATCATCATTAATGTCAGATCGTCAAAACGTGTAAAAGATATTCCTTTATGCAGCAACGTGAAAAAGTCATTTTTAGCACTTTTGAGAAACTTGAATATCATGTTTTTAATTAGCGGGCGGCATTATTAAAACCATAGCGACACAGTTTGAAGGGTGTCTTATTTCCGTAGATAAACTCGTTGGAAACATTTTTAATAGTTCCACAAAAAAAATATTTTTCGTACTACACCTGATCACGTCTCACGCGCCATGTTCACTAACGCTTAAAAGGGTGTTAAAGTGCGATATAATCATAATTTTATATTCTTATGAAATATTGTTAGTTTTATAGACAATACTTGTGAGTACATTTTCCTCTTACGAAAAAATTTTAACTCACATAGTTTTCTCATAACGGTGCGTCAAAGGCCATGCAAATAGTGAAAACCAATTGACTTACGTACGTGAAATAATTCACAGTGAAATAACATGTCACGGGCTACGTAATAAAACCTTTTTTAAAAAATTCCGTGAACTATTTTTGTAACTAAAATAATGCTGAATTTTCCACTTTTTTCTGTACTTTTGCGATTTTTTTAAAATTCGAAATATTACGTTATGGCCTTTTAAATGCCGTATTGCATAGTCATCGGATGCAACATATTAGTGAATTATTTTGTTTAAGTAGGTCAGTTGGTTTTCACAATTTGCATGGCAGCAGAACAAGCAAATTATGACTTTGCCGAACAGTTGTGAGAAAGCTATGGAAGCTAAAATTGGTTTGTAAGAGGAAACTGCACTCACATAAAAAACTAACACTATTTCACAAAGATATAAAATTATGATTTTATCGCACCTGAACACCCTTAAGGCGGCCGCCTAAAGAGGGTGTGTTGTGAGGAGAAATTCGATGAAGCGCTACGAGCGACGTTGGTAGGCACATACATTGTAACATCGCCTCTACGTCCAATGTCTTAAACATGTGCGCAATGACCCCGCTGCAACGTTTTTACTGCTGGACTTTAAGCGGCGACCCGATAATTTTACGGAATGCATCACTGCAGCAAAGTGCTATGTAATTGTAAAACTCAACTTCGAACGAATCCGGTACATAGTTATCTTGAGAAAAACCACCTAAAAAGTCTATTTGCAGCTAAATTCGAGGGTTTTGAAACACTGCTTACAATGTGCGTGCTTAAAAGTAATTTTCACACGTAGTCTGTAGTATGTTTTTTTTTTCGTATATAATCTTGTTGTGAATACACGTTTACTGGTCTATGAGAAAAAAAAGTTACAAGCAGTTCGAGCGTCATCCAGGCGGCCGTCTTCACGGCGTTGGCGTGGTAAAAATTCATAGTTTTATATCTGCACGACATAGTGTTCGTTTTATACACACCATTTGTGACTACATTTTCCACTTATAAACATCTTTAGCTCACATAGTTTTCCCACAGAGGCATGCCAAAGTCAGAACTTACAAGCTACGCGAACATATAAATAAGAAAGACCAGTAACTTACTCGAACGAAATAATTTGCGCTGAAATGAGATATTATGGGCGATATGATAAAATATTTAAAACCACACAACTACAGTACGTAATTTTGTAATAGCCGCAAAAATTGACATTATTTTCAGACTTTGTTTTAAAAGTACAAAGGAAATTAATATTGTGTTTATAAATATTGTTACGAGTTTGAAGAGCACACAAACTTTACATTACGGCAATTCCCATGAGTTCTTTTGGGATAGAGGTCTTATAATTATAAATAAAAGAGTTAAATCAAGTACTGGATTTAATAGCTCACAAAGCTATGAAATACACAAAACAGTAATCAAATATAACTCTCACAACACAATTAATTACGCACACAATTAGTACTGTTCCACAGAACGTTAATTAACAAAGAAAACTGAAGCACTAGAATGATTACAATTAATCAATTAAAGACTACAAATCACAATAAATGTTCAGTCATATATCCCATCAACAGTTACTCTAATAATGACAATGTACAACCTTAACTGTCCTAAGGGAGGATGGCTCACCATATACAGTGCAGCACCCAGAGTGCATCGCTGTCTTCACTTTTGAGGTCTTCGGTTCGACTCC
>PNEQ01034469.1:0-18893 GCA_003012365.1 Medauroidea extradentata
ACCTCTGCCAGTTCATGTTGTCTTGTCGAGTGAGAAGGAAGTGTTTCGTGTCTTGCTTGAGGAAGACGCCGAAGCATTTGATGATATAATTCAACTCATATGGAGGCATATATTCCAGCACCACCACTCATTCTTAATTGGGTGCGACCGTAGTAGCTCGTCACTTCGTAGATCGGCTACACCAGTGCATCTATCTCTACCATTGCTGTGGAGCGATGAAGAGGACAACACTACAGGGATACCGTGATGGGCGTCTCCTAGGTTAAGGTTCTGCTCCTTGAGGATGAAGACTGTGAGTACACTCTGTGTTCATCAGTGGGCTCTTCCAACCAAGGACCTGGACGAAGTGTACAATGATAGTGAGCAGGAAGAGGAGGCGGAAGATGTGGATGCTAGGTAGGAAGTGCGGCGAGAGCCCTGTGTGCTGCGGGCCCAGGTTCGGGGCCTGCATGAGGGAATCCTGGAGCTGCAGCACAGGCTACAGGCTCAGAACGTGATGGCGGAGATCCTCCACACGCCACCGTTCGCTTCCGTCAGTAAACTCTTCTCCTCCAGTCATTGGTTGGACGAGGACCTGCCTAGTCGTCTCAAGAATAGTTTACTGTGTATATAGTGTGTATATAGTGTTTTATTGTGCTGTGTATATAATGTTATGGATATAGTGTTTTTAGTTTTTAAATAAATTAGATTTTTAAACCTACAGTGTGTGTATTGAGAGACATTATTCGCCTGTCATAACCTTTTCTTAAAGAGCATCAGATGCAACAGTCCTTGTACACTCAATCAGTATTTATATGTCACAATATTACATTATATAATATAAATGGTTTTAAAATATACAATAATTGAGAATGACTATTACGACGTCGGTGATACAGCAACGAAGTATTATACTGCCTAGAGGTAAGTATAAAAAAATATTAGTGATGGTATGGGCGAGAGTCCTGGCTATGGTACATTCCATATCGTCCTTAAACACATGTCGCCTGGTGGAATCGAATCAAGTGAGTAAACAGGAAACAAAGATGGCGTCACTGGTGGTCATCCCTAGAACTAAATAATATCGATTAATCGATCGAGTCGATTATTTTTGGCGTGGGGGGATTTAAAAAAAATTAATACGGCAGGCTCCAGAATATGTAAAGAAACGACTGTTGAAAATTGGCAGGAATTAAAAAAATTAATTAAGGTGGCCTCCAGGCTATGAAAACAAACTACTGCGGAAATTTGACGGGGTGGGGGGAATTATTCCCAGATGGCGGATGGTTTTAATTATTTTTAGAATTTTTTTTTTAATTTTGGGAAATTTTGGAAAATTTTGAAATTGATGTAATCCAAGATGGCGACCAGAAACAAGATGGCGAACGGAATCAAGATGGTGACCAGAAACAAGATGGCCACCGGAAACAAGATGGCAGTGTTGACGTCGTTCAAGATGGCGACCGATTCTCCCAATCCCCCACACAACACAGTCCCCGGACCTACCAAATCTATCTACTTATAGTCTTACAGTCTTATAGTTTAATAATGAAACATTTGAAATGAGGAGTACTTTAGTGATTATGATCTTTGATAGAACCAAACCTAATTTCTACGTCTTTTGAATATTTAATGTTTTGCTGTGATAGCACTCAGTTGCGTAAGGAAATTAGTAAACCTACTTTAATATCGTGTTCTAAAATGTTTGTGAAAATTTCTTAAATTCGCTTATTTAACCGGCAGATTTAAAATTTCGCGTACCAAATATTTTTCGTTGCATTTCAAAATAATTGTAAATTTTATAATGGCAGTGAGAGAAAATATGTTACAGATATGTCTTTGTGGTTCGTTAAACACTTCATTTCAAGTTTTAAAATTATAACGGGAATTATAATATATAAAATATGAATACTTGTGAAAAATATGGCGGATTTCTAATGTAACTTAATAATGACATTAAAACGATTTTAAGAACCCCTTAAATTGAATTTAAATGTTATATCTAAAAAATTTATCTACGACATTGGTACTGTACTATTTGATAAGATATATATATATATACATTTTTAAACGTATGCATATTGAAACACTAAACATTTTTTGCGCTTTGAAACAGGAATTTAGAGCAAACCTTTGTGTAACAGGAATATTTAATATTTGTAGTTCCTTACATATATATCTTATATCTCTATATATAAAAATGAAAGCTGACTGATTGACTCACTGACATATCAAACTGCAGCCCAAACCACTGGACCTAGAATCGTGAAAATTTTTGTGGGGGTTGCCTTCAGGTCGTAAGCGAGCACTAAGAAAGGATTTTCCGAAATTCGACCTCTAAGGGGATAAAAAGGGGTGAAATGTGTTTCCGAAGAAACATCGATAGAGCTCGTAATTTTTACTAAAATAGGACACTCGTAAAAAAGCATACTATCCAATTTAAGGATTTTCCGAAGGTCAACTTTTAAGGGGCTGAAAATTCCTTAAATGTGTTTCCAATCAACTATCGATATCTATCGAACCCTTCCGGATAGAGAGTTGACATTCACTTCAAAATATTGCTTAAGTAAATACCCAAAAAGTAGTTTTTAGGTGTTTTTTTTAAAATTCGACCACCAGGCATTAAAAGGGGGCAAAATGTGTTTTTAATGAATCGTCTATATCTTTGAAATACAATTGGCTATCGTCGTGGTTTTAACTTTAATTGGTTACTTTTACAAATGTCTATGACAGGACTCAAAGACATTTCAAAATTCTTTATTTAAAGAGTGAAAATACGTGAAATGTGTTTTCGATTATCTTTCAATATCTATCGAATCAATCGAGATATCGAAGTGCACTTTGCTTTAAATTGGTGCTTTTGTAAATATCCCAAGTACCATTTAAAATATATTTTCTGAATTCGGCCCTAAACTGGTTAAAAAAGGGTAATATGAGTTTTCGACTCACATTCGATATATATCGATCCCATAGTTTTTTATATAGCGACGTGATTTTTGTTTAGGATTGATGCATACTCAAACACCTAAAAAGTAATTTCAGGAATTTTCGAAATTCGCCACCTAAGGACGTAAAAAGGTGTGAAAAGTGGTGAATAGCGTTTTCATTTAATCGTCGACATATCTTGAACCCAGCGGGCTAATGTTGTGTTTTTACGTCCACGACATACCAATAAAGTATTCTAAAACGATATTCAAGGGTTTTTCGAAATTTACTCTCTTTAAGTGGTGAAAAGACATTGAACGTGTTTTAGATAAAACCTCGATATCTATCGAACCCGTCGAAATATACAATTAATTTTTGCTTCAGGATGATGGTTACAGAAATTATCGCATAACGGTTTTCAGATTTTTCGAAATTCGATTTCTCAATACTGTGCAGGGGTGATATATGTTTTTTTAGGGAACGATCGATTTTCATTCCACTGAACGGGCTAGCGATATGATTTACACTTCAGTTGGATACTTATACAAATGTCTAAGTTGTAAATTAAAAATATTTTGAAATTCGTCACCCAAAAGGGTATAAAAGCACAACATTTGTTTTCCGTCAATCCACGATATCTATCTAACCAGTAGCGATATTGAGGTGTTTTTCGCGTCAGAGTGATGCTTACGTAAATATTAAAAAAAAATATATGTATGTAATTTTTTTCTTTATAAGAAACGTGATTATTAAGAATAAAACTTAGTTGGTCAATAATCAAAGCAGACGATCCGAAAAGCAGGAACGAGCAGCGAGAAACTACCAATACAGGAGTTTCACTCTACAGTAACCTATAGAGACGTGGTGTTGTACAACCTCTATGAGCCCAGGACACAGATATTTTATTTTTATTTTTTTTTAAATAAATTTTATTTTCATGAATTATTTCGACGTTACATGACGCAGTTGTTTGTTACTCAGGTCTAAATTCCTGGAGGTTCTGGGCTCGAATTCTGTTAAAAGCTGCGTGCGAACGTTCAATTCTGACACACGAAAATTACGAGGCAGATCGAATTAGTGCAATTTACATGCAATCTTTAAAAGGGGCAAAATCGCAGTTCGCTTTCCACTTAGGTTCCTCTATAATATCAGCTGACATATCGTCGGTATACTGCCAAAAGTGATTAAGTCATAAATGTCATTTCGTTTAAAACAGTATTAAATTGTAGATATTAACAAAAATGTGGTATGTTACTATACTGTGACACAACAGTAGGAAACGACGAATAGACTTTAAACTTGGGCAATTGTTCGTGAACAACATATACATATTCCTAGCATTTTAATAATTTTATCTCATTTTGACTTTGTAACTTTTGGCAGTAAACCGACGATATATTATCTCACTAATCTCAAGTTTGGGGCACCAAATACGTTTCCGCGAAACCTTTACCCTCTAAAACTTTGTAATATCAATAAAGTTCAAGTGAATATTTTGAAAATATATAATTGAGGGCACCGTCACCAATGGTTGTGCACAGGGTACACAGATGTTTTTAATTCGATTAACCTCTTACTTTAGGTGTCTGTAACTACCCCACAACGTCAAATTGGCAGGGCTATAAATAGGGCCCAGGCGAAGTCGCTGTTAGTGGCAGGGACAAACTTAAGACTGCGTTTCGCATGGACAGCTATAGCTACTTATCCAGCTGCAGAATTAGTTCAACTAGCCGCTTGGACATTCTAATACTTGATGACTGAAGTACCAATCTTGTGTACAAAGAGGTTTTTAAATTAAAGTAAATATTATCAGTTACGAATAATGCTCGCGAGCCAAGCCGTGGGTGACTGCTTTGCATTTGCAATTGAAGAACCTTTTGTACTCAAGATTGGTACTTCAGTCATCAAATGTTAGAATGTCCAAGCGGCTAGTTCTGCAGCAGGATAAGTAGCTATAGCTGTCCACGCGAAAATCAGTCTTAAATTTGTCCCTGGCATTAACGACGACTTCGCCTGGACCTTATTTATAACCCTACCAATTTGACGCTGTTACAGACATCTAACGTAAGAGGTGAATCGAATGAAAAACATTTTATTTAACCTGTATACATCAATTGGTGACGGTGCCCTCAATTACATATTTTCAACATATTCACTGGAACTTTATTGCTATTACAAAGTTTCAGTGGGTAAAGGTTTCACGGAAACGTATTTGGTACAGCAAACTTAATATTAGTTAGATGATATATCGTCGTTTTACTGCCAAAAGTGACCCAGTCAAAATGAGATAAAATGAAAAAAATGCTAGGAATATGTATATATTGTTACGAACAATTGCCCAAGTTTTAAGTATATTCGTCATTTCGTACTGTTGCGTCACAGATTAGAAACGTACCACATTTTTGTTAATATCTACAATTTAATAGTGTTTTTAAACAAAATAACATTATCGACTTAATCACTTATGGCAGTATACCGACGATATATCAGCTGATGTTGTAGATGAACCTAAGTGTAAAGCGAACTGCAATTTTACACCTATTAAACGACTACATGTAAATTGCACTAATTCTATCTGCCTTGTAGTTTTTTTGTGTCAGAATTGAACGTTCGCACGTAGCTTTTAACGGAATTCGAGCCCAGAACATGCCGAAATTGAGACCTGAGTAACAAACAACTGCGTCATGTAGCGTTGAAATAATTCATGAAAATAAAATTTTATTAAAAAAAAAATAGAATATCTGTTTCCTGGGCTCATAGAGGTTGTACAACACCACGTCTCTATAGGTTACTGTAGAGTGAAACTCCTGTATTGGTAGTTTCTCGCTGATCGTTCCCGCTTTTCGGATCGTCTGCTTTGATTATTGACCAACTAAGTTTTATTCATAATAATCACGTTTCTTATAAAGAAAAAAATTACATACATATTTTTTTTAATATTTACGTAAGCATCACTCTGACGCGAACAAAACCTCAATATCGCTACTGGTTAGATAGACATCGTGGGTTGATGGAAAACAAATTTTGTGCTTTTTCACCCTTTTGGGTGTCGAATTTAAAAATATTTTAAATTTACAACTTAGACATTTGTATAAGTATCCAACTGAAGTGTAAATCACATTACTAGTCCGTTCAGTCGAATGAAAAACGATCGTTCCCTAAAAAAACATATATCACCCCTGCACAGTATTGAGAAATCGAATTTCGAAAAATCTGAAAACCGTTTTGCGATAATTTCTGTAATCATCATCCTGAAGCAAAAAATAATTGTATATCTCGACGGGTTCGATAGATATCGAGGATTTATCTAAAACACATTCAATGTCTTTTCACCACATAAGAGAGTACATTTCGAAAAACCCTTGAATCACGTTTTAGAATACTTTATTGGTATGTCGTGGACGTAAAAACACAACATTAGCCCGCTGGGTTCAAGATATATCGACGATTAATTGAAAACGCTTCTCACCACTTTTCACCCCTTTTCACGTCCTTAGGTGGCGAATTTCGAAAATTCCTGAAATTGCTTTTTAGGTATTTGAGTAAGCATCAATCCTAAACAAAAATCACGTCGCTGTATAAAAAGTTATGGGATCGATATATATCGAATGTGAGTCGAAAACTTATATTACCCCTTTTTTAACCAGTTTAGGGTCGAATTCAGAAAATATATTTTTAGTGGTACTTGGAATATTTACAAAAGCACCAATTTAAAGCAAAGAGCACTTCGATATATCGATTGATTCGATAGATATGGAAAGATAATCGAAAACACATTTCACGTATTTTCACCCCTTTAAATAAAAAATTTCGAAACGTCTTTGAGTCCTGTCATAGACATTTGTTAAAGTAACCAATTAAAGTTAAAATCATGACGATAGCCAATTGTGTTTCAAAGATATAAACGATTCATAAAAAACACATTTTTCCCCTTTTTACTGTCTGAGGGTCGAATTAAAAAAAAAACCGAAAACCACTTTTTGGTATTTACGTAAGCAATATTTTGAAGTGAATATCAATTCTCTATCCCGAAGGGTTCGATAGATATCGATAGTTGATTGGGAACACATTTAATGTCTTTTCACCCCCTTAAATGTTGATCTTCGAAATATCCTTAAAATGGCTAATATGCATTTTTACGAGTGTCCTATTAAAGTAAAAATCATGACGATTGGCCGTCGGGTTCGAGCTCTATCGACGTTTCTTCGGAAACACATTTCACCCCTTTTCACCCACTTAGAGGCCGAATTTCGGAAAATCCCGTCTTAGTGCTCGCCTACGACCTGAAGGGAACCCCCACAAAAAATTTCACGATTCTAGGTCCAGTGGTTTGGGCTGCAGTTTGATATGTCAGTCAGTCAGTCAGTCAGCTTTGGTTTATATATATATATATATATATATATATATATATATATATATATATATATATATATATATATATATATATATATAGTGTGTGTGTGTATAAGGGTGTCCAGAAACAAACGCGTAATATGCAAACCACCCGAATCCCGAGGAAAATTACAGACAAAAAAAATTTGAAGACAAAATGTTGTACGATAACATTTTACATGCGCAAAGTAACGACATAGTTTAGTTAGTCCTCGCTTGCGCTGTACACATATCTCAGTTATCTTCGCACAAATGTTTTTACCTTCATATTATGGGTGCAAGTTAAAATCCCGAGCAGCCCAAACATGATATTGCAACATACATAAAATAATATCAGGATATGAAGCGGAAGACGGGACTTTCCCCGTGTAGTGTTGCGACATTGTACGTAAAATGTTGTCGTACATCATTTCGCCACTTACATTTTCGTCTAATTTATTAGAAGGTTTCGCATAGTGTACTTATTATGAGGTTGTACGTAAACACACATACAGGGAGAGATTCACTGCCAGTAAATGTTTCGTTGATACAAAATGGTGTTTCATTTGTCTTCACATGATATTAGCTTTAGGTTAGGCACAAGAAACAACTGTTAAAAAAAACTTGTTACGTGACACGAAATATATTTATTATCTTATGAACACCTGTGTTACTAAGAAAGACTTTTACTCCGCCAAGACAAAAATAAAACATATTTTTTTTTATTTCTGCGACAAAGAAGTAAAATATTTTTCTGAGAGTATATACCTTATCCAGTAAGAACTACATATCTTGCTTAGGGTGTACTGGGCTTTTGATGTTAAAGAAATTCGCACACAACGTGAAAATACCAATAAGTTTTTATTTTAACACATTAGTTAATCACTAAATTACGTTGCATTCCTTTGTAAGTTGTCTTTATGTCCACCCATTTCATAAGTGAAGATAGACGGAAGAAGAAAATTCCCAGAAAACAATATTCCTTACCTTCCCTACGCTTGGCAAAATACCGCTGAATGACACTCATGAACTAGACAGAAGAGCACAGTCTTTCTAGTGAGATTATTAAGGGGGCCGTCTGCCCGGGCCGCTGAGCAGTGTGCAGAGCTTCAGACGTTACATTTTTGCTTAAAAACTTCTCATCAAGTGTAAAGTGATGTCTGCTCATAATTGTCAGTTAGCGAACGTTACATATGTGATTACCTATTTCAGATCCTCCAATTGTCCCTAAATTTTATTTTCATGCTGCTGAAAATTGTGGAAGAAGTGTATTTGCGGTCCTTTTTAGGAACTAAAATCTTGGCGCAGAAAATTTTTAAATGTTGAAACGTCTACAATACTTCATCATAAAACGATAGGGTCACCCCTGATTGTCTCATATGCGTGCGCGATCCCTATGCATCCTGACCCCTCAGGGCTAGGAAAGGGGCATCTGCCTTAATAGATTTTCCGAAAGACGGCACAAAGGAGGAAGCACTAGGTGGGACGTTAAACTACATAGAGCTCAGGCCATTGGGGCCAAAAGCCCGGGTCTCGGAGAGAAGAGACTTGGGTAATGGTAACGGACGAACCTTATGGCGGTCAGGGGGAAAATGACGCTCGGCCGGGCCGAATGGCTGTAAGGATGCCCCCTCACCCCGGTGGGTGTTCTGGTGCAAGGGACACCCTATGTAGGCTCTTCTAGTACTCTGGCAGTCAGGCTGGATAACTCATGCGCGCCATGAAAAGTAGGTAGTACTACGTGCGACAAGATAGCCCCATGGTGAGATTATCTCCCGTGTTTGGTCTGTGTTGGATTCGTAATTGTGTTGGTTTCCCACATGCTGCGCAAACATGGAGAGGACTCCTCCACTGTGACAGGTCGAAGTGTTGGCTACTAAAGGGCCTGGAAGCAGGTCCGGTGTGAGTCTGTTAGGAGTTAGGAGAGGCGACTGAGCTCAGGAACTCAGTCAATTGGGCGATATCCTAGGGTGTGTTCCAGTGGGCTCTCTTGCTAGCCCGTGCTACTCCTCTGGAAGGTGGTCTGAGGCGCAGTTCAGAGTTCCACCAAGAGGTTGGATGGTTCCAACTGTCAGCTAGTTGAAGTTTACTGCGTGGTTCATGGAGACCAGGCACCGGTTAGGCCTTCGTGCTAAGAGGCGCCGTTAACAAACAACAACGTGTATGTATGTATATATCATAGAGGTGAGTCATCGGCAAACCTACTGCAGTGACTTACACATAGAACTGGGGGAGGCACGACGTGTCGTCCTTGCAGCTTCCGTAATTATAGGCCTCTGTCACGCAAAATACGTTCACCCATGCGGCCGCCTTAAGTAAGAATAATACAAAGTGATATTAACAATCAGCTCTAGAAAACTTTATTGTAAACTTTGAGTTATACGTGGCAGTAACAAAAGTTGTTAATGTAAACTTGAAAATATGCTTATCTAACGAAACAACTCTGTAATTAATCATGATAAGCATTGCATTCCTTATAAAGAAACAACGTCAATTGTGCTAGGTGCTATCGCTTTCGTAGTAAAACTTGAAACGGTATTCTACAACAAAGAAGCAGCAGCCATGTTTTCCACGTAAAACGAATACTGGAGAAATTATGAAGTGTGTATGCTGTCATCCATTATAATCAACGAGGCCATCAATTTTCTTCTTTCTTTGTAATAGAATACGAGTCATGCTGGCAATCTACGTTGCATGTACACCACACGTATATTACCAGCACTAACTTCTTAAAGATTTCCCTTGCCTCGAGTTGTTTCGTTTGTTGAAAGCACAGAAGCGAAGGAACGATAAGGGCGAGACTGAGACGCGCAAAGTGATGAACAAACGCAGTGTTTGTGTCGTACCAATATGTAACCACGAAGTGGAGACCGCTTCCATAGTTGGGAAATTGGCGTCATAATTAATATTCATATCAATCTGGGTACTAGGTTGGATTTATACGACAAAAATGTTTCCTTTTTCTGTTGGGCATGGAAACAGTGTTTTCAATGTTTTGAAGATACTCAATAACACTCACACAATGTTTTCTGTAGACCTGCGCATTAAGAATTTGTGTTAATATTTCAGGAAAAATTTCAACATGTAATTTCAACATGTAATGCACAGGTTGTTCCAAAACGATCTTTACAGCTGTGATTGCATTTATTTCAGAAACGGGAAAATATAAAATTGTGCGGTTTGTAGCATAATATTCACACACATCTAAAGTTTTAGTAGCCGTTAAAATGAGTTCAGTGTGTGCGCCATGTGTAGCACGTACGATATATGTGTATGTATATGTATACAAGCGATATGCTATTTTCGCCCACGTTGGCCCTAGCATGTACTCAACAACATGTTTAATTACTGATGTTTTGCGAGCTCACAGCCCTGCTAAGCCCTGCACTAGTGTCTGTAGGCAAAAAAGTCCTATAGGAAAACATCCATAGAGATAATGTCCGTAGACCTTAGAAGTCATGAAATAGGCCTTTCTCTACCAATCCAGTGACCTAGAAATGTGTCTTTCATAGCCGTCCGAACGACCAAGGTCCAGTGAGGAAGGCCACAATCCTACTGCAGCATAATGCCAAGTTGCAGATCTTAGACCTGTGGAAATACAAACTGCATTGCTAAACATTTCCGTGAATTGTCTGATAATTTTACGGAAATGTCTGTTTAGTTAACAGAAACATTATTTTGCAACACAGTTATACATAATTACGTTTCATTAATTAAACATATATACATAACTGCGAAAATAAACTAAAAAAATAACCGTACGCATTGTTTTACCTACATCATAACAAATTCTCATAAATATGTGAGTTTCGATAAATGGAGCTAATTGCTTTCCGTAAATTAACGGACATTTCTGGATAATTTTTTTACCGTTACTTCTCCGTAAACTAACGGAGTTTTTTTTTACCAGCGCCACCTTATGTTTGTAACAGTTTATAGCAACTGTTGTGTTGTACTCCTTAGTAACATACCAAAAATTCCACTGGCATTCGGTACCACTTGAAATACTCTCATGTACACCTTTATAAATTTTAGCGGAAATATATCGTTAATAAACGGAAATCGTTTCCGTAGAAACAAAATACGGAAATTTTAATAGTAAATGTACATTACGGGATCATTCGTAATATGTCCGTAAGTCTGCGGACCCTTGCACGGAAAAAATCGTAAAGTTATGGGTTAGAGAGCTGTAAATATTACGGGTATACTTTAATAACATCACCGGTAAAAATGCAAATATGTAGAAATGCAATTGTAGCATTATAGACATGTAAGTATGGCTCTGTTCCGTGCAATGGAACTGTTTTATGGAAACTTCTGTTGGATTAGGAAATAAATTTCCGTGAATTCACGGAGGTATCCGGAGAAATTTTTACCGGAAATTCCGTAAATCGAAGGAGAACACTTTTTACAATGTGTTCTAGCCTGCCCAGGTAAACATTCAATGTGTAAAAAAGAGCCACACGACATGGTCATGAAGAAAACCACACAGTACTTTCAGCTTCGAACTGTCTCGCTCGAAGAGCCCCGCGTCCTTACATTTGGGTGGCTTGCCTTCCCGGACAAATAAAAACAAGCTTCGTCCGTGAACATAACTTTTTTTTTTTTTTTTTTTTTTTTTTCAGAAAATCTGGGTCGTCGTCGATGCGACTTAGCATTTCAACTGCAAATGCTTTGTTCAATGGACATTCATCAGAGACTTAAGCCGAAGAAGCAGCTGAACATAGGACGCATGCAGCTTCAGTCTAGTGTAGCAGCTTGTGTATCGGGGTCGTGTGCAGCTGAAAGTGCCGAGAAGCATGACGCATTGACTTCGTGCAACTCCGGATAAATGCGTGTTGCACCTCGTTCCACATGTCTATCACTCGTGCTTTTTGTCGTCCTGAAGTCTTCTTCTTCTTCACGACACTTCCGGTTCCCTTAAACCTCGTGTACCGCTGTCTGATGGCTGGGAGTGATAGTGGGGTGCTTCTGTAACGTTTATGGAACATCCACTGAACATGGGGTCAGATTTGGTCTCTATAAACCACACAATACGTTACTTGCTAGGAATTGCATTTCGGCACTGACTAACTTAAACATACACCAAACTAAACATTAGGTGTATGTGAACATGTTGCCGAAAATAGCATCTTTCTATAGTTTGCCGTTTATCAAGTATAAACAATTAAATATGTAAAGATAATTTTGTGACTATGTATTTCTAGCTCAGAACAGAAATGCACGGAGGTCTGATAGGCGGGTCACTTAATACCCCGCACTACATGAGTACTAGTGGAGATATGTGCTTGTTGGCCTGCAGATAGCATCTCAAAGAGAAGACAGGCAGTGCAAGTGTGTGTACGTGTGTGTTGCTGGTTGCAGGGTTCGTAGTAACAAAGGCGAATATTCGTATATGGATACATGACCGCGACCTAGGGCGGCTACAGCAGATGTTGTGGGAGGGACATGGCAACAAGCTGAGAGTTGAGACTAGCAATCATCCTCGTGTCAAGAGGTTCCTTGATGCTGTTCCCTACATCATGGTGAGTCCTCTACTTTACAACAAGCCTCTGTAATTGTGGTGTTTTAAAACGGTTCTTGAAATGGGGACAAAATACATATCAAAGAAGTATTTTGGCATTAGCCATTTTTACAATGGCGTATGTCCAAAATACTTATTTGATAAGTAACCTCTGTAATCATAATCTATTACATTTCACCAAAAATTATATTTGCAATCTTACATTTATTTACGATATACTATAAGATATATAATTTAATTGGTTAATAATTTACCGAAAACCTGGGCAACTATGTCACACTTAATAATTTAGTTTTGAGGTCATTTGGTCAAGAAATTGATAATTGACAAGAGTTAAAAATTGCATTTGATCCGTCCTTTTAAAGTTTAAAATTTCAATAGTAAACAATAATAAAAACTAACATTTTGTGCCGGATAAATTTACACAACAGGTGAAAAACAAATACGGTACTTAATTATGCATGTTATTACTTATGTACTCTTTTTCATATCTGCAATATAAGATATACTGTGAATGGCATATAAATAGGGAAAGAAGAAATTCCCTAGTACAATGAACTGCATGTTGGTATCCATTATACTATGCGTACTCAAGCCCCGTCTATACGTTCAATTGTCTACCGTTACACCAAGTAGCAGCTGGTGGACAAATAGTCGGGGCTTGAGTATGCATAGTATAATAGAATTCTAGCCTGCAGGTCATTGAACTCGTTAGTTTATCCTTTCCCTACACATAATTTGTAACATTAGCTGTGTGTAATATAAATTATATGAACATTGTTTGTAAAACCTACAGTTATGCGAATATTTATTCCTTTTTGTATATTTTATTAATTAAACTGTATCAAGTGTGTTATGTTATTATTGATATTATATTTTATAAAATTGTCTACTTAGAATTCATGAATCATGAAAGAATTTAGGGGATTATAATTTGACTTGAGGAAAATACCTCATTCTAATAATATTTTTATTTGTTATTGTTTCTTCAAAGTGGCAAGTCTGGCCTCACTACAAAAAAAGAGCCTATATGTGAGATACGATAAAACGTTTATAAATAACTAACTGTCCGCCCACGGCTTTGCCCGCACTGATTTTATCCTTGGTAATTAATTTATTGTATCCCGAAACTTACATAAATGTTAAGGTATTTACGTAAACATTTTTCTAAAGATAGAAACCCCTCGATATACTCAGTGGTTAAATAATTATCAAGGAATAGTTGAAAACAAATATTAACACATTGTTCCTCATTAGTGGTACAAGTTTGTAAAATGCTTAATATTATTTTTACGTATTTGTATAAATTTTCATTTGAAATGTTTCGGACTATCTCGACGATTCGTTAAAATACATTTCATCCTTTATAGCACTTAAAAGTCGAATTAAAAAAAAAAAACAGAAATTAATTTCAGCTATTTGCGCAAGTACAATTCTTAAGTGAAAACCAACTTTTTATCTCGAATGGTTGGATAGGTATCGAGGATTTTTCGTAATTATAGTATTTTCAGCTCCTTCAAAGATCGAATGTTGAACAATACTAATTAATAATAAATAATTTTAAACATTTTAGTGGGTGCCTACTTTAACTGAAAATCGTGACGATTGTGCCCGTCTAGGTTCTGCCTTGTCAATCATTGATAAAAACGCGTTTCGTTTGGTTTACTCTTTTATTGGACGTATTTCGAAACATCGTGGAAGTAATTGAAAAATGTTAAGATACAACAGATCTTCAGCAAAAATCACGTCTAAGATATATATATATATATAAGTTTACGGATTCGATATACATCGAGGATTATCAGAAAACACATTTCACTTATTTTTGCACTTTTGGATTCGAATTTGGTACGATCGTGTAAACATTTTTTTTTTCGGGTTTATACGTAAGCATAATCCTAAATCAAAATTACATTTCAATTCCTGTACAAATACATAGATGACGAGGACTAACTGAAAACATATTTAACATATTTTCATCCCGTTAGGTTTTCATTTTCATAAAATTTTGTCATCACATTTTAGACATGTGTAAACGTATCAAAATGCAGTGAAAATCGTGATAATATCCTGTTGGGTTTGAACTATATCGACAATTCACTGGCAAACACATGCCACAATTATCAAGGATAGAATTTTGAAACATCCTGAGATTAACGATTTGATAATTTACGTAAACGTTATCCTGAAAAATTATATATAATTCAACACCTTGAAATGTTCCGTACATGCCTAAGATACATCGAAAATGCAATTTACGTATTTTAATCTGCTCAGGGGATATTTTCGAAAATTCCTTATATGCGTTTGTATGAGATTACAGTTGAAGTAAACTCACGGTACCCTTTCGGACAAGAGCCATATTGACGATTACTCGAAAACACAAATATCCTTCCTCGTCTCCTTAAGGTTAAAATTTAAAATAATAATATTTAATTGTTTGCCTACACTCTGAAAGGAAGTTACCAATAAAATATTTCTATTCTAGGTCCAGCGGTTTTTGTACGTTAGTCGGTTTCCTTTTTACGTACATACATAAAACCTAATTTGTGAAGTAATGTCCATTTAGGTTTTGAATGTCAGAGTGTTTTTAAACAGACATAAAATTCATGTTCAGAACACTCTTAATCTGCACTTAAATATGTCTCTGTAATTTCAAAAGTTTGAACACCTGATGCCCTTCGTTTTTCTTCAGTAACTTAAAGATACTTTCCAATTTAATGGATTAGCACTCCGAAATCTCCACAGCAACGACGTCGTCAAATAACGGTACGAGATTTCTCATTTCAGTCAATCTTCGCATGGAGTTTTGTTCGAATTTGCTCACCTTATAACGCATTAAGATCTTGTCATTGAACCTTGAAGATTTTTCAACCACCACAGCGTTAACCGATGAAACGACAAATGATATTCTACTACAATATTTTTAAGGTTCTCATTTCGAAACGAAAGATGATATTTCCCGTATATCAAGTTTTGATAACCAAGGATACTCCTATAGGCGTAATCCTTTTAGATCATTTATGATGAGTAAATTTTACTATGATATAAAAATATTGTATTTAAAAATAGTGACTTATAATACGAAGAAATATGTACCGAAATTAAGTGAAAAATTTTACATAGATTTTACATTACACGGTATTGTGAGCTTACTGCTTATTTTAATTTAATTTATTGCTTTGATTATAATTGTGTGTAATTCTTTGTTATCTGAACCATTTTTTCAAATTTGAGGGTGTCTTATTCAAATGTTAAAAATAATTTTTGGATAGGCATTTATTTGTAAGCTTACTTAAAACAAGGACAGAAACGATAAACTCTAACATGAAATACAATGTTGGAAAATGGTTTTCCTGCCCGGTTAGGATGAAATATGGTAACAGGAATGCTGATGTTGACATGTCGACTGTTTGTTTCAAACAACTACTGCTTGAATTATATTTCTGATGCGACGTTACACACTAACTTTTTTTTGTAATCGAGATAGAGATTAAAATATTTTTATCCGTTAAAACAAGCAGAACCACTATTTATTTATTTCAACACAATCCTCCAATACAGGTTTAAATATTCAAACTGTCACGCTTTGTTTCCAGAATCTTCCACACTCTGTTATTTTAGATGTTTCGAGCCAGTGGACGCGTTTAACCTATATACATGTGTTTATTATTTTCTGTGCAACGTAGATGCATGTAGTCGCATTAAATACGTTCCCAACAATATTGTAGGTATTTAAATATAATTTCACAAGTTTGCTTCTTATTTAACATAACTAATATAACCTTAAACGTAAAACTTGATAGTTGCAGATCACCGTATAGGTGTGAGTTCTATTACTTACAATTCTTACTCACGTAACACTTTGCCTCATCGTTGTTAAGCACAAGGCTTTGAACTGGCACGCAGTCGGCTGTCGGCTCTTGAGCTAACCCTGTCGTCGGTGGATTATGGCAACCGTCCCTCTATGGCCAAGGCGTATAAGTGGTAGTGCTGAGAGAATTGTCCTAGTAACTCGAGTAACGTTCACACGTGATCTGTAAGTCACGAGTGCGGCTTCTCGATTGACTCCTGGTTACCCTGCTCGAGAACAAGGTAAGCTGCTGTCAGCAGATTAAACTGGCCAGTTGGATACAAAAAGGTAAACGGTAGGCCTAACCAAAATTACAACAAAGTAAAAATGTATTCACAGTGTTCCAAAATATTGGAAAAGAATGACGAGTCAATTATGTAAAATAACGTGGACAAATATGCTGCACTTATAGTTTTTGTAAAATATTACATGTGTAAAATATTTAAGCTTTTTCCTACCATTATAAAGGCCTAAATTCTTGCAGGCACTTGAATGTAACCTGTTGATCAACGAATCCTTGCCACGTGACTAAGCAAATCTACTTTACTGTAGTTCACGAATTATAACCGCCTAAGGTGAAACTTCTCACACTGTCACTTGTTGCAGGGAGTCATAAGAGACGTGCACGCAGCAGCTGTGGCTAATGACGTGGCCACATTCAAGAAGAAGACAGCAGACCCTGTGCCTATCGCCATGCTCTGCAGCAAGGACCAGAACGGCCTCAACCCACTGCACAAGGTAGCCCTTACAACACGTGTACTACAATTACGCATTTTGCTTAGCATTCCTGCAAGTTCGATAATTTTAGGCGCGACACATCAATAAAATCCAGGAGCAGGAACTTTCAAACAAAACGAAAGTAATATTTTAAAAGCGTTGTTGATTTCCGGGCACATTAGTTCGGACAATTCAGTAAATGCAAGATAATATGACTGAAATTTTGAAAATGGTACAGGCAGTCTTTAGATAGACATAAATGAATATTTTTACCAAGTAAGTCAGTAAAACCACGAAGTAATTAATATGTTATAACGCAAAATTTACACACATATATATAATATGTAGGCCTATATATATATATATATATATATATATATATATATATATATATATATATATATATATATATAGTAATGGCATATAGCCTTTAAATGTAAATGAATAACATATATATTGTAAATACTGTAAATTAAGTTAAACTAGTCGTAGAAAGCCAGTTGAAAATGCATTGTGATTAGGATTGTTTGTTTTATGTGACTCAATTGCAAAATTTTGTTTCATGTAATTAATTTGTAATTTATTTTGCGAGAGGCTCAGTATGACAAGAGGAATGTGGCATTGTGTCACGGCAGATTGACGCTTAACACAGTAGGGGAGGGAAGGTTAGGAAAACATGGGGTGAAAGCGAGCGAACAGTCTTGAACCGACGAGGGACACGCGGCGTGGATGCTGAAAACTAGGGCACCTAGAGGCTTGGCTACGCGCACTCTCCTGCTGTGCAATTTAATATTAACTTTGTAATTATTCATCAGAATTGTATAAAATTTTGTAAATAAGTTCAAAGGGATATTATTTTTAATGTGTGTGAATTTTAAAAAAGATTCAATAAATTGATACGGAGGAATGTCAGGGTCTGTTGTCGTCGTCATCCACGAGAGACGCGATTGGCTGAAAGTTAAAATGGGGCGGTCCTAGGAGAGCTTGCCACGTAGGCGACCTCCGCGAAGGGTGGACGTACGCCGCGTGGAGCCACAGCGGACGTTTGTGGGAAGCCACGGAGAAGAGAGATATCTGCCGCAACCTTCACGAAGAGTGGACATGTCTCGCGTGGAGCCACAGCGGACGTTTGTGGGAAGCCACGGAGAAGAGAGATATCTGCCGCAACCTTCACGAAGAGTGAACATGTCTCGCGTGGAGCCGCCGCGAACGTTTGTGGGAAGCCACGGAGAAGAGAGATTTCTGCCGCAACCTTGCCGAAGGGTGGACGTACGTCGCATGGAGCCACAGCAGACGTTTGTGGGAAGCCACAGAGAAGAGAGATTTCTGCCGCAACCTTCACGAAGAGTGGACATGTCTCGCGTGGAGCCACAGCGGACGTTTGTGGGAAGCCACGGAGAAGAGAGATATCTGCTGCAACCTTCACGAAGAGTGGACATGTCTCGCGTGGAGCCACAGCGGACATTTGTGGGAAGCCACGGAGAAGAGAGATATCTGCCGCAACCTTCACGAAGGGTGGACGTA
>PNEQ01034470.1:0-18893 GCA_003012365.1 Medauroidea extradentata
TTCTTCTTGGTTCTGCAGACACTTATAGAACACAACAGAATTACATCAAATACCGCTGAAAACATATATTTGTAACCGTACTCGTACTAATGGCGGCAGCTCGCTAATCGGCCGCGTCCCGAAACTGTAGTGCAACAGAGACCTCCCTTTATGAACGCTGATGCTATCTAACGGCGTCTACGAGAACTACAATACCGTAAGATTCTTACCCCATGCGGACTCTTGCCCCTCATTCCCCTACCAGTACGATTGTTCACATTCACATAAAAAACTGATTATCTTTAAACGGCTAACCATATTTCCTTTAATCATAGCTGAGAACAATCTCGATCAAGTAAACTTTCAAACAAAAAAAACCGCATCAAAATCGGTCCATTCGTTTAGGAGCTACTATGCCACAGACAGGTACAGATTCACACACATACACGTCAAACTTCTAACACCCATCTTTTTGCGTAGGGGGTTAGAAGCCGAAGGATTGCTAAGGGTACTGCTGACCGGCGTTAAGTAACACAGCATTACCTCTACTCGCGAGCTACTCAACTGGAGATCAGCGCTTAGTACTTTTTTTAATGCGACTTGAAGCGGTCACCGCATGTTTCTATGTCCGTGTTTTTCATATCCGGCTGATACAATAGTCTGAAAAAGCGGTTTCTTGCCATTTTGAGAATTATTAAGAGTTAATGAATGTTAGCTTTTTTTTTTTTTTTTTTTTACGTCCGAGGCACAGAGACGGTGTAGGCGATAAGTCGAATATAACACGCCCGTCAAACACCACATCGCCTCTAGGCGCGAAGGACTAAACTAGCGTGCAGTGTTCTCGTAGAAACCGTTTTTCAAAGGCATTTCAAGCGATGGACCTTGTATTTTATTTAACGAAAGCGTGAGGTGAGGACCAATACTGGTTTCTATAATCTGTCCACTCTAAGGTTGCAGCAGAATTAAAAATTGCTAACGAAATAAATCAAAGCAATTGAATTATATCTTGATTCCTCACATTGTGATTGTGCCGTAGCATAGTTACCTTGTAGTTTTCAACATTTCAAATGAAATTTGCGCTTTAAAAAAATGTTATTGACATTCACTTGGATGAATTAGCTGCAACCTTAGAATGGATAGAGTATATGATTTGGTTTCCCTATTACGGTTGATATTCTCTCAGATACTGCAACGGTAAAAAAATTCATTTTTAGCACTTTTGAGGACAGGGGGTCGTAAACGGGGGGGGGGGGACACGTCCTCCCCCCCTACCCAAAAAAAATTTCATACTTTTTAAGATTTTTTAAGATTGAGATTTCCTTCAGTTGTATATTAAATATTTTGATGCAGAAACTCTTTAAATAGCAGCATTTTGCACCTTAAAATATAAAATTTCCCGGTGGAGGACTCCTACACACCCCTTTATTACGTAGGTTATATGTACACTTTCTCTACGAGTGATGTCTCCCCCCCCCCCAAAAAAAAAAATCAAATGCTTACGACGCCGATGTTTGAGGAGTTGGAAATTATGTTTTCAATTAGCGGACAGAATTATTTAAATCGTACGGACTCAGTTTGAAGTGTATCTTATTTTCGTAGATAGCCGCATTGGAAGAATTTTTAATAGTTATACAGAATGTCCATAAATGTTTACCCTGATTTTAGAAGGTCGTAACAATCGTTGTATTGATACAACCGTGTCTTTGTGTTACAGGTCCACTCACTAACCCATCAAGTTTTTCTTCAGATGCGCCCGTTCACTACATTAGTCGCTAGGAGCGCCACTAAGCTGTAATTTCAAAATGGCTTCCCTGCAGGAAAAACGAGCCTTATGTTTGCAAGTGTTCCGAATTGCAATAGTCTGAAAAATCAGTTTTTAGCAGTTTTGAGGATCATTAAGAACATGTTTAAAAGTGTTCCAAATTTTTAAGCGTATAGCGGCATATCTTGAAGTGCATGTTCTTTTCGTAAATATATATACTACTGTACTGCGCAAACAACAGTTTCTATTTTTAAAAAAAATAGCAATTTACTGAACACATTTCCAGCGCAGTGAGGGAGATCACAGCTGGAGTGGCACGACGTAAACACAAAGGATGATAATATTTGAAAGTTCAATTATCTCTCGCCAACCTTTAAAGCCTTGTCAAATCCAGATGCCCGTCATGCAGTTAGGAAAACAGAACGCCGCTGAGTTTTGCACAAAAGTTCGGAGAATAGTACAGCAACGACGCTCGCCATACAAATTTCAAAAGATTTAAGATTAAAGTTGGAAAAAATATTCACCATTGTACAACAAACTGACATAAAAAATTACGAAGTCTTGCTCTACTATTAATTGTCTAATTTCCAGGCGGTAAAAATCATAAAGCATGCCACATGAAATATCGGAAGGAAAGTTACAACGAACGTTCTTTCATAAACTCATAAACGGGGGGAAAAAGTTACATTTTTAATGGCCTTACGAAATATAGAGACTAGCACGTGACAAATTACACAGTTGACGGGTATATTTTTCGGCTACGTAAATTTGATCTTATTGCTCAAATTATGTCAATTTTTTAAGTTAGAAGTCTTAAGACATATTCACAAATTTTCAAATGTGTGTATGAGAGAGAGACAGGTAGTTTGTAAGTGTATGCACATGAGCGAGAGAGAACACGTTTGTGCAAGGTCTGGGGTTACCATAACAGAAATATGTTATCATTTTAACTGTGATGTTATTTTAATACAGTAGTCCCTTATTGCTGAAACTACACATCCTGCTGTCTGTTGGTAACCAGTGAACTTACTATTTGTACAGATCCTTCCCAATTATGTGAAGACCGCAAAGTGGTTTATCACTATATTAAGGTAAATAACGAAAAATGGTCAGAATACGCTGTATATAGTAAGACTACTCAGCTTTCGTTCCGATGCCACTGAAAGAAATAAAGCGTGTGTCTTCAATTCATCCTAAACATTGTTTATATAATATGTATTACAAATTTTTTTTATGGCGATAGAGGGAACGGTTGATGCGCAGCAGCGTCTTCTAGTGACGAGCTAGCGAGTTAATAGTACAACGGATAGCGCTAAAACCTTCACCATGAAAAAATACTTATGTGTCAAGTTTCATGGTGATCAGTCAAACTCAACGTGCCAAAGCTTATCGATCTCATACATGCACAGTTATTCACATAACTTTTATCTTCATCAAGCTGAACTAATGTTAATTATATTACCGTATACATCCTCATATCAACTCCAACGTAATTAGTGGTGAAAATTTCCCCACCCCAAACTTGTCTGTACAAAATTCGATTATAATCATAACTTGTGTGACTAAACTGAACACAGCTGAACATCAGAGGTTATACAACTGTACCGATGGGGCATGCAATTGACACTAGTTACTGGGCGGGGGGAATGAGGCCTAATGACGGAAGGGGGAGGCAGAACTCCATCAAACTGGAACATGAAGAAAGTAAAGTTTTATTGTAAATTTTCTGTAGCGGCGAACATACAAGAACTTGGGTTTGATTAGGTATCACGTCGTTCAAGTTCAAATGATATGCTCATCAGCAGATGTACAGCCTTCGATTCCACTGTCGTATGGTGTTCATTACTTTAGGAAGCTTGCAATTTTCTGTTAACATTGTACTGACGTGTAATGAAATGAACGTCAAGGAAATCAGAACTAAAAATAAATGCAATCTTGTGTAGCCTGTGGGTGTAACAATATATATTATTTTGGAGTTCGCAAAGGTAATGAATATAACTCAAGTGCCACATAATATTCCTTTTGTTTGACAATGGGTGAATCGTACGAAAACAGATGTTCAATTAATGCCGTGAACGTAAGAAAAATGTCCGACATTGGCTATGCCATTAACACCGTAACTTGAACACAAACAATTTTCGCAAATATAGTCTGAAATCTATAGTTGCTACTGTACTATTCTGGACATACGCCACGGCTACATTAGGTCATCCCAGAAATCTTAGAACGAGACAAAGAAAAATACATAAACGAAAAACGAAAAAATGAGAAAACAAGCCTAGTTTGGCTGTAGTCAACACAATCATACACCAAAACAACAGAACACGAAAGATCCCACAAGGAATTAGTTACAAATAAAGGTAAATAAAATAAACAGAAAAAAATAAAAGTCGAAATACAAAACAAAATAATGTGTAAAACTCAGGACACCACAATGAGGACAGCACAGACAATATGGGGCGAAGACAATGTTGGACACAAGACAGGATAACGACGACGGCGTCACAGACAACAGACTAAGACACCAATATGAAGACAAAAAAGAACACAGTACATTTCAAAAGACCGACATTTCACGAAGTTTCGGGAGCTGATATCGTTTTTAGTTTGTTTGTTTTTCCTTAGTCTCATTCTAAGATTTATGAGTAGAGACCAGAAAATTTCGCGTTTTGTTTTGAGCGCATGCTAGGGTTCAAAGAACTGTAGATTCCTGTCAGTTTTACAATTGGCTCTCGCCGTATTTGACACCTCTTGGAGGATGCTGAGCCAATAGCAACGAAGCAGGTAAATGCATGTCCAGTAGTGTGGTATCACTGTGTCAGCGAGCAGCCAATGGGAAGCTGTTGTCCACCAGAGTACACATATATTCTTGGAGGCTAGTCTACAAGTCACTGGACCAGCGAATATTTCCAGTGTCTATTTATGAGACGACGTAATGTTTGAATGGCGTATCTCCACAATAATACAGTACGTTATTGTCCCATTGAAAGAAACATTCAAAAACATTATAGTACAGTTATTCGTAACAATATAAACATCATACGATGTGCTAGCCACAATAGCATTCAAAATGTCACTCTGTCACTACTGTTAACATAACCAGCTGATCGATCTTCAAAATAGACGCCGCCATATTGCAACCTGAAGAACCAGATGTCCTTAGCATCAATGCAGTCTGCTTAGGCTCCATCTGTATGTGTCACTCATTTATGCTGAACATTCTACAGAATTATGCACTGCAACGTTTTGAAGTGGGACTAGACATTTTCGCGATATTTCACCACCTCTAACCGTTACGTAACCCCAGTTGGTTACTTGTATTTTGCTCCAAAATCAAAACCATAATAAACTTTACTTTCAAGCAGAGATAAACACAACAACTTCTGAAATAATTCGTAGCTAGAGATGATATATCGCAAAACTTTTTTGTACCAACATACCCTTGAAAACACTGTGTTTCTTGCTACATTGATTGGGTGATATAGCTCTGACACAACATAGTTGTTTGCATATAATAACAGGCATCAAATATTACAATAGGGTGATTCTTATTGGCTCAGTCAAACAAGGTAGCAGCTCCACATATAAAGTAAAGCCAGTTATCATTCAACAAGCTTAACTTACGTTGAAACCCAGCAAACAGTCAACTTTTCCCGCGATAAACAATCATCCCTAATCATTGCATACACGTTTCAACTTGAACCAAGCTTGATTTACTTTGGTACGGTCGGCAGCGAATTATCAAATGTTGCTCCACGTACTGTACAAATTAATCGTAAATCCTAATTAATTTTAATCTATTTGTGGTATTACAGTATATTTTATAAATGTTTTGTAACAACTAAATTACGATTCTACCGACAGCACAATAAAATTTGCAACACGCAAGCAGAAAATTACCCGGCAAATTTTTAATGCTTTCCGTCCGACTGCATGCTGTTTTTTTCCCACAACAGTTCAAAATTTCACCTCGAGATCTTGTCGAATAAAGTGAATAGAGCTACGAGTAATTCTAGAAAGCTAAGAAGAATTTCTTTCTTCTTGAAAGTGCCAAAACATTTTACTGTTAATGAGATATTTTCCACAGGGCCGTAGCAAGTGGAATGGAGGAGCAAAAGGAACAGAATGCCCTTGGCCCAAGCCTGAATAGGGCCCTGGTCCCTTGCCCTAAACTCTAAAAATAAATTAGGTACTTAAATTTTCCATCTGTAAAATACGTGTGTATTATCAGTGTTACTATGCTTATATCTGTAACATACTTTACAGTGTTGTTTACGCAAAATGTGATTTGATTGTTTTTACAATAATTAAGAAAGTAGTCGACAAATAATTTTTCTTATAATTTTTATTCTGACATTAGGGGTCCCAAACAATTCTCTGCGCCCGAACCCCTGAAACCTTGCTGCGAGCCTCATTTTCATTTGATTTTACTGTTTGCAAGGTAACTAGAGCACTCGGTTCTGAGTGCCGTGACCGAAATGTAAACACGCCAATAAATAGGCGTTATGTCAGTGCAAAAGTGAACACACGCCACCTTCCTCCGCACCGCGCATTGGAGGCCAGCTAAACAGAAATGTAGAGCATTTTAACCGATCAAAAGGGGTCTGTCTCATTATGGTCACCTATAAGCAGGGCCACGATTTTGTCACGAAAATATTTTTGCTTCACTTTCTTTCAATGCCTCATGTGCACATCAGCAGTTCTGCTTCGCGATTACTGACAGTGTATCTTTGTTCAGACACATCTCTCATTTTGACTGCACCAATAAGAATAAGGTTATTGTGACTCCGTGCGTGTGTAGTTTGCCAAGGCAAGTGAGAGTAAAATCACCCGATCACAGACGATGTAGCAGAGCTGCAGATGTGCACAAACTGAAGGGTGCAGAAATATTTCCGCCGAAAAATCGTGGCTCTAGCTATAAGTACAGACCGAAAAAATTTGTAAGCAGCCTCCAAGAATACATGCTTACTGAAGTAACGGCTGGTCATTGGCTACTCGCTGACACGGCTACAACATGATTGGACATGCTCTTAGTTCCTACTTTATATTTGATCAGCGCCTTCACAGAAAAACCTGTTTTGTGGTGGGTACAAAATGTTTTGTCGATATGGACCTCACAAAATATTTTTTGCAATGGTAGTCACTGCAAAACTTTATTGGGGACAGCAAAAATTTTTTGTGGTCACTACAAAAAAATTTGGTGAGGTCCATTTTGTGGTGACTAATACGTATTTTTTAAGTGACACGAACAAACCGTTCGTTGAGTTCTAGTTTGTGTCTAAAATAAGACGCGAATTTTTCCCGTCTCTGCCTACAAGGTAAGATAGGCCGCCTACCACTCGCCGAGCCATGGAGAGGGTTTAGGTTCGAGTCCCTAGACATGTCGCTCGCTACTAGTAGACTACAACCTCACAGCCGTCGGCATCATTAGCAACGATGGCAACGTCAGCTAAAGTTAGGCTCATAGAGTACATAGAAATAGTTCAGTATTTGGCCACGAACTTTTCGCCAAAATAATTGTGTCTCAGTTTATTCCAGTGGCTCATGTGCCCATCTGCAGTTCTGCTTCAATGGCTAGTGACTGGTGTTTTGACTCTCCCATGTCTTGAGGTTCTGCCCGCAAATCAAAGACGTGTGGATTTGCAGTAACGTTATTGTGATCGGCACAGTCAAATTAGAGACGTCACTTCCCACAGACACACTGCCAATAACCATGAAGCACAGCTGCATATGTGAACGTTAAGGCAGACACAAACTGGAGCAAAATTATTTTCCGGGAAAGTTCGTGGCCCTAAGTTTGGTTCCACGTAGTTATTTATCCGACATGTGTATAACCGCACCCTTCCGAATGAAGTCTTCATATTTTCTGTCTGTACAAACTTGCGGAAACATTTTCGGTCAGTTACTTGCCCCTACAACTCTTCTCGCTAGCGATAACGTAATGTACAACCATTTTTAATAATACACTACAATAGTCACTGCTAACAACCGACTTCCTTAGAACACGCCCAATCTTCACCATTGGTCTGCAGGCTCACAGCACTACGAATGAACTTCCTTGGACTAGTGCGTGGCTTCCAGTGTTGTCAGACCAACCATCCCCAAATCCAAAGACAAAAGAACTTATATTTCACACAATCAATTCGACACACAGAAAGAAAAAAACTGGTGACCAAACGGGCATGCCCTTGAATTACAAACAACACGACAATAGTTCGCGGAAAGGAAAACGGTAAAACGTGTTGGGGGGGGGGGGGGTTATATTGTTTAACGTAAACAATAAATAAATTCCGAATGAGGGCGATACCCTAGAGCCAGAGTAGGCCTATCGCACCCCCAATTCAGATTTTCAATACTGGGTGCTTTGAAGGACTACCTGACGAGGCCCCTAAATAAAGTGAGAGATTCTTGGTCAGCGCTTAACATCTAGGTATCTGGCACCGGTGTGGGGTGACATTATGCGAGTATGGAGCAGAGCCGGAATGAAGGCGCGGGGAAACGGGAGTTCACGAGAAAACCCGCTGACCAACGGCATCGTCCGGCACGATTCCCACATGCGGAAATCAGGGACTGACCCAGCCGGGAATCGAACCCAGATCGCCTTGGCGGAAGGCGAATGATCGCTACAATGGGAAAGCTTCGGAATTAAAAATTTAAAATATTAGTTATTTCTACAGCAGAGCCGGAGTTTTATCCTTCAACGATAATGCTTAAATACGCTGATATTATGACACTTGTGACATCTCACTGTCTCTTTCATACCACAGATTTTAATTTAATTATTTTATTTGCCAGACACCCCGTCCTAATATCGTTTTACTGTAACGTATTTTATTTTAACTGGAATTTAGTATGTTCGGCTTAAATAATCCCATTGTTTTGATAATGCACTTCATGCACCCTATTTGTAAACTAGCCAAGTGTTTCACTCTCCTAATACTTCCTCTTAGACAGGAAACATTTTTTTTTTTTTTTTTTTAAGTAAATCCCTAGACTGATATGACGTGTAGTGGACGGACCTCTTCAGGATCGACGTCTGCAAACAACATCGATACGCCACAGAAGAGCGTCCTGGAGCTCTAATTCCATTAGGAAAATACTTTTGTCCTATACCGAAGGCAGTAAGAAGTCGTTTTATAGTATGTAGAAAGCATGTATTAACCATCATGGGGCCCTCATACCACCGTTAGTCAAGCTGCCATCATCCCACTGCAGAATAATACATTAAGTCTGCTGGAATATATATATATATATATATATATATATATATATATATATATATATATATATACACACACACACACACACACACACACATACATATTACACCCAACACAAGTCCCTACTCACCGCTGAGTTTTTGCCGAAAACATTAATAACGAACACTTCAAGCATATTCATTACATGCTAACTTGGCTAGTTAATTTCTTTATCATAGTAATTATTACTTACGTTTCAACTCTTATTTTCCTCCAAACAAGCATATATTAAAAGCCACAGCAAACTATTTTGACATTGGTTTTGTTTTATTTTATGAAGTGTTCAGGCGCCTAATACTCTTATATTTACCTATTTTAATTGTTGATGGTGCCAGCAGACTTGTACTAGTAGATATAGAATAATTTTACCTATACTTGTATCTTGGAATTCAAATACACACGTCGGGTACATGTTATCCACAGCATTGAGATAACGTACGTGTTGCCTGTGAGAAGGCAGACATTACACACTATAAACACAAATTGTAAAACTATTTGATTTAAATAAATAACTAAACAAACTCTATAAATAAATATGCATACACATTATTATTATATTATATTATATATAAGTATTCCGTACAGCCATTCGCTCCACGCAGAACTCGACCGGCTACTTGAATTCTACGCATATATTATGGCAACACTGGAGGCTACACGTCCAGACGCAAGTACCGGCAACAACGGACCGGCCGTGGCGGCAACCTCTCCGGAGACGGATGGAGGATGAAGGTGCCGCTGATGTGATGTCTTTCCGTATAAACCTTATAATCTTTCTTGATGGACGTTCCGCAGCACAGCTTCCTCCACTAACCAGTAATGCGTTTCCCAATAAAGGAGGGGCAATGTTCCCCCCTCCCCCCACTCTGACTTCCCCTTTCTCCTCCCCTAAGAAGTACGGAAGCTGGAGAAGGTCGATATTAAAAACCGGAAAGTCTGGATGGAAGGGAGTCGCCTGGGCTCGCCACTGGGGAGCAGCACATGCTCCTGAGTACACAGCCGCCGCTCTGCCTTCACGAGTACAGCTTCCTCTATGGAGCACATTGTCCGCTATAGGATGTTTCACGATTCAATGAACATTTTCGAAAATCCTACAAAACATATATTTTCAGTCAGTTCGTATCTTTCGGCTGCCCGCCAGTGAGTTTATTAGGCCTTTCATAGCTGCACAACTATAGGCGACATCTGAGAAAGTCTCTGAAAGATTCTTGCAAAGGGGACTCAGTAAATATTGTGGACTATGCCATCGCAGTGCTACGCCTTCTCAGAAAACAAAGAGCGAACAAAGAAAAAACAAGCCCAATTGGTTGTAGTCAACACATACATGAACAACAAAATCTTAAGAATATCAAGAGACAGAATTGTTGTTACATCAAATAAAATACAAATAAACGAAAAACTAGACGTTCAAAACAAAAACGCGAAAAAACAAAGAAAAGTGAAAAAAACTAAGGACATAAAAATTAAAACAGCACAGACAACAAATAAGACAAAGACAATGTGACAAACAAAACACCTTGACCCAACAGCGACAATACAAACACCTGACTAGACGAAACAACACTGAAGATACAGAAAACAGATTCAACATTCTTTGTACAGCAAAATCCAGAAGGGCAAAAAAAAAAAAAATCATTAAATTCGCAGAACCGCACGTAGGCCTATCTAAAATTGCCTTCAAACTATAATTTCTATACTTTCACTACGCAACATACTAAACTTGAAAGTTTAACGCAAAGCAGCATGTTTAGTTGAATCAAGGGGTTGTGGGACATGCCTATAGAAATGTATGGGACATACGTGAAAACCACCTTTTTGGGTGTCACATCATGGCGGCCTCCTGTTCATCAACTTATCGTCAAGTGATAAGTCAGCACTCAAGCCTTCGTTTCAAGCTAATAAGTAGTTAACCAATATTATTAGTAACATAATTTGTTTGCATTACCATCTGAGATGTTTTCCTAATTTAAAGATGAATAGTAATTAACGTTATTAACCTCAAAAGGGCTCAGCGCTATAGACAAACGACAAATCGGTTTCAAATATGTAATAAGCCATCTCCTGACTATTCTTACCTCCACGAGTTCAATAATGTGAATTTTAAACACATACAGTAGGTTACACGGCCATAATTTCAATTGGTCGAAACTATGCCACTGTTTACAAACAACAAACATAATTATATAATCTCGTTTCACACGTTCCGTGGTAATCGTTATAAATAGACGAAATTATTTTATTACAAATATCACAACAGAGGCGTAAACTTCATGTGCAGAGTAATATTTTATCACAACATACACCATCAAAACGTTTTCACGAATCAGCACCTTTCTGAACCTCACTCAACACTCAAAGTCACCAACTCATCTCCCAGCTCACACAACTGTATTTTACTACCAAAAATAAAATAATCCGATTGTACTTTCCTGCAATAAAAATATGTTTACCCGTTTATTACTTACAGTTCTTTGCCTTGTTGAAATCACATAGCCAACCATAGCAAAGTTCGATAACTGATTTTGTGAAGGTTAAGATTTAGACCTAGGCCGCCGTGATTCCGCATGCTTACGTTTAATGGTAAACTAGTTCGGAAACCGTGTGTCAGAAAAAAAAACGTTCCACTGACAAATAACTATTTCTTAAGCATAATCGAGAGCAGATGTAAAAATATTTTGGCAGTTTTTTTTTTTTTGCTTAAAATGAGTTTTACCAAGTTGGCTAACTTTGTCGTGGCAGTAAACCGTGTGGTTTTAGCTAATGGTGAACTTAACAGAATTTTTTTTATTTGACTTATTAGTCGAACCGTTTTGTTCCTCGTCTTGAACAAAATTAGCTATCAAGGCTGAAAATATTTTAAACAAAACTATGAAACAGGTTTGTTATATCTGCTCTCGTGTAAGTTTAGAAATAACTATCGTAAAACCAGTAGAACAGGGAAGCATGAACTGACACGTGCAGTTGGTGAAAAACTAAATGTGTCTGAACGTAAAAATGGAAAAAATGTGCTAGTTCAGTAACATGTACAGTAGGCTCCAAAAATATCAGTTTAAACAAGTTGACGCCAACTTCTCATTGGCTGCCCGCTGACACATAATGATACCACATGACTGGGTCTGCAGTCAGTTGCTTCTATATTATTGGTTCAGAGCTTTCCATGTGGCGTTAATTAAGTAAAGGTTAGAGATGATGGTTCATAGCGGGAAAACTTGACTGTTTGCTGGGTTTCAACACACGTTCAGCTTACCACAAGATTACTGACATTTCCTTGTACGTGAAGCTGTTACCTTATTTGACTGAGCCAATAGGAATCTCACTACATTCTAAAAAAAATTTGTAAAATTTAAAAGGATTTTCTTTGTACTTTTACAAATCCTTGTAAAAGTACAAAGGTTTTCTTTGTAAAATTATTAGTTTTTGAAGTTACAAAGGTAAACCTTGTTATACTACAAAGGAATTCTTTTTACCTATACCGACCGTTCCTGCACTGTAAATTTTTTTTTAAATATGACAAGGCACTTCTTCGTAGTTGAACAAACTTCTGTAAATGTTGAAGAATGTTCCTTGTAAAATTATTAGTTTATAATGTTAATAGGATTTTGTTTGCAAAAAAAAACTTAGAAAAAATGTGCAGTCTACAAAAATCATAAGTTCGCCGGAAATTATTTAAGCAAAGATCACAACCTCTGAAAAGTATTTTTATGGAATAAAGTAAATCTTTACATTAATTCTGTAATTTGAAAAAAAAAAAAAATTATTACTGAAATGTACATTGAATGTATACAAATAAATAAAGACGTATAGATACAGAAGTCACAATGATCTAAGGGATGCGTGGAAGCTAAGCGTTGGGAGAGTGGTTCGAAACCTAGCACCTCACGAGGATTTTTTTTTTTTAATAATTTCATGTTTATGTCCTTTATTCAAAAGTTATTTGATAAATAGGTTCAGTGTTATTTATGCAGTACAAAGAACATTTATATTATTGTGTATTCAAATATGTTATGCCTGTTACTGGTCAGTAGACAGCTAGGGAGTGTCAGACGTATTTCACCCATCATACCTGTTGAGAGAAACTACAGTGTTTTCAAGCCTATGTTGGAACAACAAATTTTCGCAATATACCATATTCTCTAACGATGGTTTATCGCGGGAAAACTTGACTGGTTGCTGGGTTTCAACGCATGTTCAAATTATCAGAAGATTATTGGCTTTCGTTTGTATGTGGAGCTGTTACCCTATTTGACTGAGCCAATATTAATCCTGCTATTGCAATATGTTATGCCTGTTATTGGTCTGCAGACAACTACGTTATCGCAAGTATATCACCCAATCATTAGAGCCACGATTTTATGGCGAAAAGATTTTTGCAACATTTGGTTTCGATGCGTCATGTTCACACCTGCAGCTCTGCTACATCGTCTGTGGTTGGATGATTGTACTCTCACTGACCTTGGCAAATTATAAACGTACAGACTCACAATAATCTTATTATGATTGGCGCAGTCAAATGAGAAACGTGTTTGAACATAGACACGCTGCCAATAACCTTGAAACAGAACTGCCGATATGCACAAGAGACACTGAAACAAAGTGGGGCAAAAATCTTTTCGCGGCAAAATCGTGGCCCTATCAATCATACATGTTGAAAGAACCCACAGGGTTTTAAAAGGTATGCTATCTCTAGTCAAAGTGAATCGTAAAAGATCACGTACTTGCGTTGTTAGAATTCTAGCTTATGCCCAAAACAAAATGCTACATTTTCGTACATTTACTTATTCAACAATTACCAAACACAATCCTACAGAAAACAAAGGCGATTTCACTTTATAGTACTTCAAGATTGCTGTATTTGGATTTATAAAATATGTGGAACTACATTCGGTAGTCCGCCACAAAAAGTTAAATTTTGAAGGATATGTTGCGACTGCCAGTGAATTTTCCCGAAGGTTTGGTTTAAAAGTGTTCAGTTTATAGCGAACGACTTACACGTGTGATGCGAGACAAGATAAACAAGTTAACTGTTGTGTCGGATTTACACACTGACCCAATAGACTGGAAGGAAAAAAATACAAATCGCCTATCATTTGTCATTGGTCCAATTCATACTTGGCTAGTCATATCGCCAATTTTGAGCCAAGGAAATGGAGGATGAACTATATATGTGGCAGTCTGTGCAATAACTTCGAAGCTGTGCGCACATTTGCAGAATAGTGAAAGAAAATACTTAGTTTATTCTTCCCCGTAAATCTGAAGTGATTTTGGTCAGCACTTAACATCGAGGTCTTCAGCACTGGTGAGGGGGTGACCTGATGTATGGAGCAACGCCGGAATGAAGGTGCGGAGGAAACGGGAGATCCCCGAGAAAACCCACCGACCAACGGCATCGTCCGATGCTATTTCCACATGTGGAAATCTGGGGTCCGACCCTTCCGGGAATCGAATCCGGATCGCCTAGGTGGGAGGCGAGAGAGCTGACCCCTCGACCACCGCGGTCCCTTCCTATGTTGCTGCATTTCTTATTTAGTTTGTGTTACGGTCACATAACAAACTTTCCCACCGATATAGTACTAACAAAAAAACCCAAAAACAATATCATTTGACTACTGGGCGATTTTTTTAACACTTCAAATTTTATTTATTTCCTGCTAAAACAACAAAAAACCAACCGAGTGACGTGGCGCAACGGTAACACGTTGGACTCGCATTCGGGAGGACCCGGGTTCGATCCCCGGCTCCGACCATCATGATTCCGGTTTTCCATGCTTTCCCGAAATAGCTCCAGACGAATGCTGGAATGGCTCCTTATGGGCGCGGTCTGCCGCAATTTTCATCACAATATTTTTATTTTTATATTTGTACCGGTTATTTTTTTTTATTTTAGACACAAAATGTGACCAAATGTTCCTCTTAAAAAATTTTTTTATTTCGTATAGTTTTTGCGTAATGGCTCATTTAAGCCAAAATTTGCATGTTTCGGTTTTAAGGACGACACTAAAACCAAATCACTTACAAAACTGAAAAAATTCACAGTGAATAACAATGTTGTAGGCTACAAATTCAGCTATGTTTAGCCATAAAATAAAATATTTTTGTGTTTTCAAAAAAATTATTGAATTTTTTAAAATTTTTATTTTAAATTTTTAGCATTTTTATTTAAATGCAAAAAAAAAGTTTTATTCTTTGTTTTTATGGACGTGACATTGTAGCCTGCGACGTCTATATCCACTGTGAATTGTTTCAGTTTGGTGTGTTAGTTGGCTTCAGTGTAGCCTAGTCCTTAAAAAGGAAACATGCAAATTTTTACTTTAACAAGCTATTACGAGAAAACTGTGAGAGATAAAAAAATTCCATAAGAGCCAGGTTTAGTCACATTTTGTGTCTTAAATAAGAAAAAAAATTTGGTACAAATGAAAAATAAAAACATGGTGATGAAAATTGCGGTAGACAATGGCCGACTCCTCTCCCAGATCCTGTCCTTGTACCAAGTTGTGTGTCGCCGTCTTTAATGATCTCGCTGTCGACGAGACGTCAAGTCCACTTACCAATCTACCCACAAAAAAAAAAAAACCAAGAAACGTCAATGCGTGTACCAATGTGTGAACGAAATCCTAGTCAATATCCGTTGATGGTTGGACGCTAAACCGACACAGAATGGCAATGCTTCCAATCCACAGACAACAATCCAAGATCGAATAAGCACATCATATTCGTTGATTCCTTCCAAGCTCGACAACTGAATCAATGTGTAAATCCGGCTTTACAGTAACGGAGTTACCAACTATGTACATCCCTACGAAAAGCACTATTTAATAAAGTTTGTCTACGTAACTTCCCTACACTCTCACTTCGCTGCCTGAACTAAGCAATATTAAAGTGTTATATGAAACACATACGCATAAACAGAGCGAGTAAGAATGGAGTGCGTTAATTTTGTGTGGTGATAGCTCATGAAAAAGTTAAGTCGAAAGTACGTTTTTTTTTTTTTTTTTTTTTTTTTCGATTTGTCTGTATAGTGTATATAAGGGAGTATAGGTAACTTAAAATTCTAAATAATTTTTTTAAATAAAAAAAATGCTCGATATATATTTGTGTTAACAGTAATCGCGGTGTCCTGCATATCAAGTACACTAGTTTTCTCCAGTGACGAAGAACCTACTTTAGTTTGCTTAAGAATAATAATAGGCTACAAGAAGGCCCATTTAACACTAGTGATCTAAGGTTGGCAATAAAGCCGTAACTACTTTAGATAGAATGAGTGAGATGAAGAAGGAAAAGATTCCACTTTGGCCAACTTTGGGGAAAACAGGAAAAGCTGTTTTGACACTAAACTGTAGGTTTAATGGGAAAACTTACAATTAGGCATTTGTTTGCTAGGGTTTAAGAAAATGTAACATTGCCTGAAAAACGCAATACATTTTAAGTACTGAACGTTATATGCAATCAAATTGGATGTAATGTTTTCCTTTTTAATTTCAGTGAGCCGATGGCATTCTGATACTCGATGAAACAATAATTTACAGACATGCTTTCATAATAAAAGTGTTGTTAATTACCATAGTAGTATGTTTTGTGTTATAATACCGACACCGTACTAACCACACATTTACAATGTCATTTATGTTGTACACTTAGAACACTGTAAACTACACAAACAAAAGAAACACTACTGCAGCGACTCTCACAGCGAATAAGCCAATCAAGCCAATGCTAAGGTAAAAAATGGAATGATTTCTTTTTACATAATACTTCAAAATTCAAAGTTATTTAGCTGTGTAATGATTCCTGAAATTATTTCTTTATTTCAATCAATGAAGCTACATATAAAGTACAACTTGGCTACATCAGTCCATTTTCGGTCAAATATGGAATGTTTTCCGTTTTCATCTCATTCATTCAATTACTTCAACAAAAAAATAATAAAGTTCATTTGACACTAGTGCTCTTAGGTTGGTAACAACGTTGCAACTACTTTAAATTACTTTAACAAAAGAATTATATGATTTATGTACGTCGCAGGAAAATTTAACTATTGGATTTCACCGTACGTTCAGCTTATCAAAAGCTTACTGGCTTTCGTCTGTATGTAAAGATGTTACCTTATTTGACGGAGCCAATGAGAAATCCACTATTGTAAAATTGCTATGCCTATTTATTGGTCTTCGTTGTGTCAGACGTTTATAACCCAGTCATACATGTTTCAAGAAAATGCGCTTTCAAAAGTATGTTGGCACAATACATTATTTTCGAGATATGTAGTCATTTGGGGTAACTTTGTACCTGTAAGGGCAACTTTGTACCACCAGCATAGTTTAAATTCAAATGAAGTATTTCAGAATTTAAAAATACAGCTGTGTTCTAGATTAATTTAAATCGTTCATCTTGAAGTTTGCATAGTGATTGGAATACCCCAATGCTATTATATAAAACAAAATGCCTGGTTCGATGTTACCCCTAAATGGTACAAAGTTACCCCAAATGACTTTGCATTCATTTCTAAACATAATGCATAGTATGCTTTTCTTGATACGAGTTCTTTAACGTTGAAGAACGCACAGAAACTACTTCGGCTTGCTACGGCAAAGAAGCTAACAGAAAATTAGGTTTACCGTTGCGACATAGAGTTGGCGGTGTGTTCGTGTCGTGTACACAGGGTGGTTCGTGGTAGGCGTGTAGAACTTGCTCTTTTACACACCCCGTGCTGCCCTGGGACGCTCAGTGCCGGCGAAAAACACAGCCACCCAATAATGAAAACAAGAGGCTCCGGGGGGCTTACGTTTCGCCATTAGCGACCCCTTTTTTTTTTTACAAACCCCACGACGTTTTAAATTTATGTTACCAAGTTTACTGCTAACTTTACACGGGAGTGAGTGTGAATAAAACAACCCTTAATGGACTGGGTTTAGTAATTTCCCCGGAAGCGACGAAACATTTTAGTGATGCCAGGGCTACATATTTCAGCACACTCAGCGCTGACAATACTTACTGTATAATTTACTTATGCGAGCATTCAAGAGGTTTAGAGCGCTGAAAACTGGAACTCTATAAACACAAAATAACCGTGTATGTTAAGGGCACGGTCTACTGCAATTTCAAATATTTTTGTACTGACAAAAAATTAAAATTTAAAATTAAAAAACAAAACAAACCTTCAATATCGTTATTCACTACAGTTTTGTAGGCCTATAATGGTTGGTTTCAGTAGCGTGTACAAAACCCTTTACGAGTCATTAAGGAAAAACTATGAGAGATAAAAACATTTTAAAAGAGCAAAATTTAGTCACAATTTATGTCTAAAATAAGAAAAAAATATCCGGTACAAATATAAAAATAAAACACGGCTTACTGTACCGTAGTGTACTTTCTTAGGATACCTGTGTCATTCCAACTCCCACCGTCAAGTATTTATGAATAAAGGGCTCCGGCTAGCTGGACGGTGTAAGTAGTATCCGCAACAGAATTAAATATAAATATAGTACTAGTGTTATAGTATAAGTTGGTGAATCGTATATTAAGACACAACACTATCGAAGTCCTACAGCGTAACTTAAGGTTCAAACTACTTTGAAAAAAGCATGTAAAAGCAGAACATAGTGTTTAATATTTCCATGGACATATAATTAAATTCGGTGTGAGACGCTAAAATAATTTGAAATCGAAAACTGTAATTAGGTTAAGAACTATACCACAAACGTCGGTAAGCCGCCAGTCCAAATACCATTGGCCTACAAACTAATTCAATCACAACAGTTCTCCATTCTACCACCAATCTTGACTGACATTTTAGTGTCCAAGTTGCTACGGTGAAGTTTCAGTAAAGTTAATTAGATTGCAGCTACGGCTAAAATATAAGAGTATACCAGATGTATTGGCCTCTTCTCCATAATAGAACA
>PNEQ01034472.1:8923-18991 GCA_003012365.1 Medauroidea extradentata
TTTTATTTTATTTTTTTTTTTTTTTTTTTTTTATTTTTTTTTTTTTTTTTTTTTTTTTTTTTTTTTTTTTTTTTTTTTTTTTTTTTTTTTTTTACCCATTTATCTCTGTATCCTCCACGATCACAATGCTGTTTAAAATATGAATCAGATTTAATTAGAACATTTATTTCAAATATTTTATTGCTTAGAGAAGCGTAGTTCTCACATTACAGAACTGACGAAGATTCACTTCAAATGTTATGGTCCTAGATTCTTACACACTCAACATGCGTAGTGCAACAAAGAATAAGGTGCAAATGTTTGAAGTTAGGACATCTCCGGTCTCATCTAGTTTGACAGGAAAGCGAAAAAAAACTGGTATGTTGTATAACTAAAGAAAACCAATACTGGCAGGTTTGCATTTGTTCGTCAGTTTAGCTATCAAATTATTGTAATTAATATGAAATCTGTAAACTTCAAAATCCGTGCTATTAAAGGAAAAGTGGCTGTATATAGTTTACATATGTGTATATTATGGACATATCTGGCTGTAGGCCTAAAGAAATTTGTCAGAGGAAATATTTCGAAAATCTACGACTTTCAAGATATAGCAGTTGTTGTGACCTTGTAACGAGTGCATAAATTTGAGCGGGAGGGATATGTCTGGTTTTGAATAAAAGTGCACATTTTCACCTGCTTTTTAAAATGTACGTGTAGTTTTTTTTTATTATTTTTTTTATACTAAATCTAAGTATTCGTGTGTAACTTACCAACCTAATATCGGAAATATGTTTAACTCATTTCTTTTTGTGGAGATGTCTGAAATATCAATTAGGGTAGCTCGTTTACTACGACATACAAATTTACTGATTACTTGTTATGTTTTGGTGTTTGTTATATACATTAAAAATGCAGCTAAGGTGGGACCAAAACCGTTATGTACCCCGACTATTTAAAATAGCTCTGGATAGGGTCTGGTAGCATGATAGTATACAGATAGTTAATATGCGCGTGTTATACAATACTTCAAGTCCCTCTTCCACGAATTCTAGCAGGGCCACGATTCGCGCAGTGGCTTGAGCACTCTACGATCCGGGTTAGATTCCCGCCGGGGTCAGTCTCCGGATTTTCGCTAGTAGGAATCGTGTCGGATGGCTCCTCTGGTCGGAGGATTTTCTCGGGGATCTCCCGCTTCCCCCATCCTGTCAATCCGGCGCTGCTCCAAACTCTCATCATGCAGCCCCTCACCAGCACTAAAGGCCTAGATGTTAAGTTCCGACAAAATCACTTCACTTCACGAAGTCCGTCATTCTGATATGGTATTCTAGTCGGAACTTCAAGAAGAAATGGGCCTGAAGTCATCCACGAAATTGAAGTAATTAGGGTTGTGGGAGCAACGAATTTTTCTAGAATATCCGTCATTAAAAGTTTGTCACAACTTACCCCGCAGAAAAAATAATTGTTCCAAAAGTTTTCGTTGAAAAAATATTCAAAAATACCCACCATCGGCGAGTTTATTTCGTATTCGACAAATACGCAAGAAATTTCTATCATTTTAAATACTTACTTCTTGAAGATAAACTTTATGAAAGAGATATTAAAACGTGTCCGTACAAAATAAGTAGTCAATTGTTCGGGTTAGTTTTTCTTATCCTTTATCTACACAAACCCAGTGAAAAATTTCGAACCTAAATATGTTCGGTTCATGCATGCAGTAACCGCAACTTGAGCGGCTTAAAATACAGATGGTGTAAGAAAACACGTCGCTTAGTTGTTTCCAGATGTACAAGTTACTGAAAAGCTCCTTTCTATTGCGTCTCAAATGCGCTCAACACATTTATGAACGCAGAGATGATAAGCGCTTCTCCTTTGACGTGCCACTAGATAATCTGGCACAAACATGAGTATGTTTCTCCGTCTTTCTTTGAATCTAAAGCCACTAGTAAATCTGGTCTAACGAGAAGTACCTAACAAGGTGGTGCAACGATAATACGTTGGACTCGCATTCGAGAGTACGCGGGTTAGAATGCCGCTTCTGACCATCCCGTGATTCCGGTTTCCCATGTTTTCCCGAAATCTCTCCAGGCGAATGCCGCCACTGCGATGGTTCCTAAACAAAGGCCATGGCCGACTCCTCTTCCAGCTGCTGTCATTGTACCAAGTTGTATGTCATTGTCGCTGTCACGAGGCTTAAAGCCCACTCACCTTAGCTTACTTAAGAGGGCGTGGTACATAATTCAACGCTAAAAGCATTAATCTATAACTGTAGGTTTCTTGAAGCCAATTTGAGAAAATTAAACAATAGCAATCCCAGACAATACTTTTAGTCAACGTTTTAAACTAAATTGTTTCCAGTGTTACGAACTTCTGTGGCACAATCACTTACGCCGGAACCTCGTGCATTTAACTGCGGCGCAAGAGACCCCGCGTAACGAATTAGTAATTCTGGATAAATATTTACTCATAAAGTTGGCTATTACCATTATCTAGGATTGTCACTGGGTATTTCATCCATATTGGCTTCGAAAAAAAACGTAGAAATAAATAAATGTTTTCAGCGTTTGTTTATCTACCACGCCGCCTACCCGCGCGTGAGAGGCTCGAAAGCGACGGAGATGTAAGGTCGACCTTGAAGCGCGCATAAAATGCCGCGTCGCCTCAACGAGCCAAGCACTGAACTAGCGTGCAAGGTTCCCGCCGAACGGTTTTTACTATGGAACACAAAGCAGTGACCATGTAATTTTATTGTTAGCGTAAAGTCTGCAACTAAGTTCAGTGCAGGTGGCAATCTGAGGTCCATATACACACGATTAGTACTTACTTTTTGAAGTACCGCTGTCTGAAAAGGCCGTTTTTAGCCATGTTGGAGGGCTTAGAAACAGTGGTTTTTAATGAGCGTGGCGTCTTAACAAAGAGGTACCGACCTTGTCTGAAGTTAGTTTTCTTTTCGTACGTTGGCACAACAAGCACACGTGAAATATTTTCGTAGAAAAAAACCTGTTTACGAACACACTGCAACGCATTTAATGCGTGGGTAGGCGGCCGCCTTAACAAAGATTCTGTTTCACCGCTTCATTTGAAAAATATTTAGTATTTCTCGAAGCGCAGAACACAGAACGAATTCCCAGTGGCTTCGCCTGTTAGATCTGGCTTTGCCTGTGTTATTTAGCTTCTGTACTGTTACGCATAATTTTTTTATGTAAAAGTGCTAAGATAATGTGTAAATGTTATCTCAGTATCGTAAATGAAGTGTTTCTTTAACCTGTGATTGGAACGAGTGTTAGACGAGGTTGCGCAACCTTTTTTTTTTTTTTCCAACTCAATAAAGACGTCGAAATTTTAAAAGTTGCTTCGCCTTTCTGATTATATTCTGCTGCTGGAAACCGTTTTTGTTCGTCTGTTAGCCAAGCAGTTCAGTTGTGACAGGAGAGGAAGGTGAAGTGGAGAGGGAGGAAGCTGCTCTAACTGGAGGAAGCTAATTACCAAGCAGGTTTCCTTAATTGTGAGAGTCGAGTTTCCGCGGACAGGCCTGCTTCTCCGGCGTGCCAGGTTGAAAGTCTGCCGATAACTTGGAACCAGTGAAGAGATGAGGGCCCCGAGCGAGTTCGCACAGTCTCAATGGGAACTTCTTACTTCAAGGAAAACACGAAGCCACTTGGACACTAAGGTTTCCTAGTCGGTATTCAAGCACGAAGGTCAGAAAAGAATTTCCAGTTTAATTACCTACGAACTAGTATTGTCTAGAGAAATACAAATTTAGTGGCGCTCATTATTTGTAGAAAAAACGGAACTGCTAATTATCCCGTGGCAAGGTATTTTTATTTTCTTTATGTTGCCGTAACTTACCTGTGCATATTTATTTGACAGTGTGTACCTGTTCAAACAGTTACATATTTGGATCTGAGAATTTATTCTATACACTGTCAATAAATGAAGCATTTAAAAGCAACTACACGTTGCCTGAACAAGAAAATTACACAAGGAAAAATTACCAGAAAATTAGAACTAGACAGCCAGGCAGGTTTAAAGCTACCTGTTTACATTTCACATGCAAAATATTCTCCAATGGCTCCATTGAGATTTTTCACGTCAAATTAAAGTAATTCGTATATGTTGTAGGTCCATGTTCCCTTTTCTCTCTCGCGGCATCACTTCACGCCGTTCTCGGCCTATGCCAATAGTAGTAAAATGAATATTTTGTTCCTAGAGTCATCAAAACTGTGGTTGAGCAGAAGCTGGCTACAGTGCTCTTCCAGAAACGCTACATCCCTTTGGGAAAGTTGCAGGATACGGAAGAGTTAACCGGTGGAAGGTCTCCCATATAAGTAATTCTTAAAAAATATATGACTATGGATGAAATGGTGATCATATCTACAACACACCATGTACGTATACCAGTGAGCACACAGAAAAATACACGGTGGATGTATATCACAATTATTTCGGTGACTCAATTTAGCAGGACTACACCTCGATGTAAGGTGAGAGATAATGGATTTATTTCAGATGTTAACTACTAATTATTTCCGTATTTGAATACACTGTCTGGAAGTGAAGTGGTTTTGGTCAGCGCTTAACGTTGAGGTCTTCAGCGCTGGTGACGGTGACATGATGTGAGTATGGATCATCACCGGAATGGATGGGCTGGGAAAACGGGAGATCCCGAGAAAAACCTGCCTGCCAGCGGCATCGTCCAGCACGATTACCACATGAGATAATTCGGGGAACGACTCCGCCGGGAATCGAACCCGGATCGCCTTGGTTGGAGGCGAGAGGTCTGACCCCTTGGCCACCGCGGCCCCGCACAGTCTGGAGTGCGGCATTTCATAAGCTTGGCTAGTTAGGTAAAGTCTTGAACACAATTTTTTTTTCCTTGTAAATGAGCACAGGGTTCCAAAATGCAGAATGGAAAATGTCAATGTATTTAGCCCAGCACAAGTGACTTGACTTATAAATATGGCAGATAATGGAGTGATATAAAACTGGAAAGTTTGTAGTGCAATCTCCATAAACCCCAGACTCATTATATTGGATCGTAATGTAAAAACATCAAATAACGGAGAATGAGCTGAATGCACAAAAAAGATAAACCCAAAACAATGTAAATTGTGTCACAGTAAGTACTGGACGTTCTGTTGACGAAAAGGAACACGAGCTACAGCAACGGTACTGAAAGAATGCAATTGATCCAACAATGATCCCAAAGACGTGTGAAACCTCGCTCAAGATTGTGAAACAAGACTTTTCATGTATGTCGTTGTGGGACGAAAAGATGAAATTAAAAAGAAAGCCGAAAAAGAATTTTCAGTGACCACAGAAAAGTCTATCAAGGTAAAAAAATACTTCAAAATCGTAACTTTTTACGTTTCCTTGGCCAACCTATTCAGTCGGGGTTTTTTTTTTTTTTTTTTTAAGTGAGCATACCTATGCCTTCACTCATATTCCCTTTCACTGAGACACGGACCTCAAGATCTTTAAATTATGCGTATGTATAAATGAGGGTGTTCTACGCAAGTCGTAATGTTAAAGTAAATTCGGAATAATATATATATTTTTTTTAATTTTCCAATACATAAATTACTTTTTACTGCAGGTTTGCTGTGTGTAGTAACATTTGTATGTAGACTTTTTACGCCTAAGTAGGTTTTTAATATTTCAATAAATGCCAATCGGCTAGAAATCGTCCCAGTGTTTTATTTTGAAAACTTTGCCGACTAACAACAGTTCTCCGTTGAAACTAAACACGGTGACTTGTCAGAACTGATTTTATATGCTGACTGTTGTAACTGAACATTTGAGATGAATAACATTCACTCCACGCAATTTCACAAAAAAAAAATATTATTAAATATTAGTTCGCGCGAAATGTAATGACAAACCAGTGCTAATTATGTCAAATATTTTTATTGAAATCTGTTTTTCACTAATTAACTTTGTACTCAGCAAAAAATATTCTGTATCACAAACGCATAAAATACGTACAGTATCTAAAACATACGATCGTGATGTTACTTAAATATTTGCCTAGGCTCTTCACAATGTAAATCCAATCACAAAAGTCTTCTTATGTCCTCTAGATAATGAATTACTTTTGGGAATACCAAGTTTGTTGTCGAATGTCACGAGTACTCCTGAACAAAAGACAATTTTTTGGTTTTGTGACTGTTGAAGACTGCATGTCAGAGTTGTGAATCTATAGCCAAGTACGCGAAAGTTTTGAAAGCCGCAATTCATCTGCATGGAACGCGAAGGAACGAATGGCCCTCTTATTTAACACATACCTCGAGAGTTTGCGTTCCAAGTTAACAAAACCTCGTTACAACTTTTGCTCTTCGAACGAAGCGAATCTACGAGCCTAGGAGACAATTTCGGCAAGTTTCACGCAACGCGCTCACATAGCTCTGTGAGAAAGACTTGACATGGCCGGCTGCTCTTTCGCAAAGTTCGCCATCTCCTACGCCACGTTGCTGCCGCTATTTAAAACATTCTTAATCAGGAGATTCCCTGCTGGGAAATCAGCGCAATGAAATACCACTGGTGTTGTTCAGTTTGTCAAGCTGTCGAAAGAGTGCCAGTTCTAAAGATTAATTTTAGTATGAATGGAGTACTTAGTTCTTAGCTTAGAGCATGGATAACTATAGATAGTTTGGTGCCTTTGTTGTGAAACCGACATCTAGCGGGAGGCAAAATATACGAAAAGTGCTATAAAATGATTAATGCTGCGACATCCATTTGTAAAGACCTTGACAAATGAGATTTATAGACTACTGAATCTTTTACAAGCAATACACAACAGATTCATTTTTATTCATCCTTTAAATTACTGGAAAACGAAATTGCCAAGACAATGTAAACAGAACATGTAAACAAACTCTTATTTGACACGAAAATGAACGAGAATCGATGGGACACTGGTAATTTGCTACAGCGAATCATTCTGCGTATGCTGCTCTAAATGCGAGTGTTATTTAAATACAAAATGCTCACCGCTAGGTAGTAATAAATAAAAAACTAGTTTCGTTCAGAGCCCATCAACAGCTGATTAGATCTGGGAATCACTTTACAGCATGGATAGGGATGGGCACTCAGCTCTCTAGTTGTTATCTATGCTCTAAGGTTCTGAGTGCTTACGTCACATCGGTGAAACAAATAGTTCCCGGACCTGCGTTTATTGAGATTATTTGCTTGTTTCATTGTACTCTTTTTATCCCTTTCGTTTGCATTTATAACAGTCAAACATTCTGTATATACCAGCTGCCCATTTAAAATACAATTCACAATTTTTAAACAACAACAACAAATAAAAATAATTTTTATTTATGGATAACAGACATGACAGAAATTGCTGCTATCAACTATCACATAAAACTATTTTGTACGTCTTGCAGTTATTAAGAATTAAGTTGCGTAATAGTGTTGGTGTAATTTTGAGAAACGATTGCATGTTAAATATTCGTTGTCTTATAAAAATGCAATATAAATTCATATTTTACGTGTTTAAAACTGCCACGAATTAGACTCGGCTAGTATTTGCTAACACATTCCTTGAAATATTTTTGTAATTTACTTGTTCAGTTGCCAAAATTATCTTAGCAATCATATTTCTGAACAAATAATTTATAATAGGGGTGATACTGTTGACGCAGCGGCTAGGACGCTAACCAACTACCGAGGCGATCCGGGTTCGATTCCCCTTGGGCCGACCCGCATCCTCGTTGGTGTAAATTGTGGTGGAAGGTGCTGTTGGTCAGCGGGTTTTCTTGGAGGTCTCCTGCTTTCCCCACTTCCCCATTCAGGCATCTCTCCACACAATTCCAATCTCTCACCAACCAACACTAGTAAACCTCGCTGGGCGTTGGATATTTTCCAGTTCCGCTATTTAAAGTCATGATCCATCATTTCTAATGCGTTCAGATATTTATTTTTTGTTCCTAAACAAGAGCAGATATCAAAAAACTGTTGGACAGTTTTGTCGAAAATTATTTGTACTATGTAGTCTAATTTTGCTTCACAATTTTTTTATGAATTTGGCTAATTAGTATATTAATGGGAATTTCCCTAATAGTATAATTACCTGAAATCATTATGTATTTTGCCTTTAAAAAATTAATTAACATAGTTTACACTACTGATAACAAAACTGTGCAACAGATTTTCGATATCTGGTATCGTTCAGGATTTAAAAAATAATTATAGTAATAGCAGTATAAATTCTTAATCATTACCGTAATATTTACATGGAATTATTGCCAATTACTAAATGCTCTTAGTACAACTTTCACAAAGTAAAACTTTGTTCGGTTAAACATGTTTTGTATAATTAGCTACCAAAGTCACAACTTGTATACTTTTGTGTAGCCGTAATAATAAAAACTAAAACGGTTACATTGATGAAACATTGCAGGTAAAATGTCTGCAATACTAGCAATTAGAAAACATGTCTGTAATTTTTCTGTGAAACGTAATTTCTTCGTGAAATATACTTTTTGCTTTTCATAAGTGTCAAAATGCTTCGAAAATCATAGTAGTAATATAAATAAGAATGTATGTTTGTTGGTTCGTTCTTCTTTCAGTCAGCATTGGAGCAACGAATCGTCTTGATTTTCTACATAGAGAAAGTTTATGTGCATGAGAGTGACATAGGGATAATTATTATCCCGGAAAATTGCACGGTATTTTTCGAGGAGGGTGGTTGGGCAAAACGGGGTGTACCCAAAAAATTTAGTGAAACTATTTTATTTTCAAAATGTTTCTAAAATTTTCATGGATGACCGTTAACACAATTTTTACTCCATTTTGCACCTTTCAAAAAAATATTTTCATCTCAGAAATACTATCGCAATAAATTGAAAACCCTGCGACGAAGTTGCTAGTACCTACTGCATTAAAAATAAATAAATAAACAAACTGTGTAACATATTTATTACAGAGTACACTTTTGTTAAATACGTATATGTTAGTTTCTAGAACAACGCGTGAAAAGTCGTGGATAAAAGCGAGAATGGTGGTATATCTGTGTATTTAACTGCATTAAATTTTCGTGTACTTGATTTGCCAATCATGTCTTTGATATTTGAAACGGAGTATTTCTTTGCACCATACAGTAACTGGGCGGTGTTATTTATTAGTACACTATGCGCCAATTGTAAAGTATCAGTGAAACACGCTAAAATTATTTCAGATTTGAAACCGTTTCAGAAAAACTTTTGTAACCATATTACGTCAATAATTACAATAACAGGATATATGACTAAAATAATTTTATAGAACTGATACAAAGCTGAACAATTATATGTATGTGTATATATATTAATTTACACATAGTGTTGTGGTGCATAACACTGTCCACTTTTAGTTCATTAAGTCGTTTACTTTTCGTTATGATGCGTACACAAAAACGTAAAAATGTCAGTTTGACAAATTATTGTACAAAAAATATGCAACCTAATACATTTTACATTGTGAAAATCTTATCCCTTTTGTTGTTGACTTATATAATAGAATTCCCCAAAAATATTAAACAATGTATTGGAAGGTATCCAGCGTTCTTAAGCCTCAACTGAAATCACTTCAGGTCGTTTGTACTCAATTGTTTTCTGTTGTCAATTTTAATGCAGTGTTTACTTTTACTCTATTACAAAGTGCTCACCTCATTGTTAGTTACAAGTTGCATTTAAGTCAGGTGGATAGTGCGTTCGAATCTTGGAGGTTGAAAATTTGTTGAAAATCTGTTGAAAAATTTAAGTATTTTGGAAATAATTAATGCCTATCTCTACATAATCTGTCTACATAACGACCCGTCAACATTATTGCAATAAACAAAAGTATATGTTGATTAAGTGAATTTGTCTTCATATCACAATTATGTTTTCACTTTGCGTTGCATGTAAAGTACTGTTGCGTGCCATGTTCCTGGAGGCCAGTGGTCGGCGGCTGTTTCGTAACACCTTGAGGGCTGGCCGATGATTCAAAGCCCGGGTGGCTCATAGTGGGAATCCCGCCTAACCTACGTCATAGATACCTGTCCCAACTGCGTCTTAACCCTTCGAGGGCGGCGGACGTGACTACTAGCACATCCGAAACATGATG
>PNEQ01034474.1:0-13372 GCA_003012365.1 Medauroidea extradentata
ACTTGAATTTTTCATCAAACACCCCTGGTTACTTGGAAACTAACACCTTGAAGCACACATAAAATCAGTTGTATGGAGTTTACTAACAGTCATCTGTTTATTGACTTTATCCATTTTTCACTCAATCATGCCAGAAGTGTTGTGTTACTGTCAACAACACTGTTAAGATTATAAACACTACACCTAACTACCACACTATGTTGTAAAATTTTCTATGTGTTTAGAGTTGTGTGTTGTAACCAACGAGCATTAACCCTACGGAAAGAGAGGTAACTCAATGCTGTAAAATGGGTCTTGATTATTACCTTCTTCTATGCTGTGTGTGTTCACTAGCGCTTAATTCTAGCTACGGGAAAACATAGAAACACCAAAGGAAGAGCATTGCGCATGCGTAGAGGTACGTCAATTTAGCACATACATCTGGCAGCAGCCTAGACTTGTCAGTCCTATACATCCACTGGCCACAATCAAATATCTATTGACTTATAACCGTACAAGCAGGTAGCAAGTGATAGTTCTTCGCATTATTTACTTATTTACTACTGGATTGCAGTAGTGAACCGCGTTTCGTAACAGCCGCCAGCAAATCACAGACATGACAATAGAGAATAGTGTGTGTGGACAGGCAGTTATGATGCATGCACAAGGAGAAGTTGAGAAGCTCAGTTATAGGACTAATGAGCTGGTGTAATAATGTATATTATGTATTAATTCCAATACAACATGAGTTTTGTAAACTACCTGTGATTTCTTGTATTTGCACATGTGGTAAAAGGTACAACATTGGTTGGTGTGCATTAATTTAAGAACTTCTACTCGCTCGACCGTTAGTACATACAATTTCGCAATTGGAATAGCTGATGGTTCGATGCGAGGAGACATGGCTGTGGTGACATGCGTCCTGAACCTCAGAGTGAGGCGGACGTAGGTTCTCGAGTTCGCTCGCGAAATGCAAAATTGTTTGTTTTTCTTTCTTAATTAACGAGGAGTATGCTTGACGTAATCCGTGACGCCCCTCGGGAATTAAGATCTTATGTTTTTCGAGTCTTTCATGTACTGGACAAATCGATGCACCATAAATTCCAGTGATTGAAATTTGGCGGAACAAATGCGACAATTGATCAGCTTGTTAATTTAAAATACCTGAATGGTATAGCAATAATCGGGGACGTCAACGAATTGTTCTTTTCGGAGTGACATGAGTTGCGCCTCCTCGAAAAGACAGTGACTCGATGCCCGACAGTTTGCCATATATGGAACTCTGACTTTAATTCATTTGTATGATTATATAAGCAATTATTCACCAGTGATATATTTACCAATGTAAACGTAACATCGTTGATCGCCATTCTCTCCGACACTAATGATAAGTGATTACTTTGGTCCTCCCATGTCGGTGACCAAACAACTATGTCATCCAGATAGGCTACTACATACTCTCCTATGAGTCCGTCCAGCACGCGGACCATCATTACCTGGAACATTGACAGAGAAATTTTTAAGCAGAAAAGCATTGCACAGAATTGGTATTGTGACACATTTGGGGCAGTGAATGCGGTCTTATGTCGGTGTTCAAGTTTAACAGGTACTTGCCAGTACCCGCTACATAAGTCCACTCGGACTTAGCTTGACATCGGTCGCCACCACTGAATCAGTCGAGTATGCAGTGAGAAAGGAGAAAGACATATTTGTCTTCCTCGGATCCTTCACCATTTCAATCTAACCATTTAATGTATCAATAGTCTAATTAAGTTTTTGGAATTTCTTTGCTTGTTTTTTTGCCCTCGTGGCTCCGGCCTCCTGTCGACTGTCCCGCCCAGGGGCTAAATTAATACTCATGCTGGCACCTGCTGTTTTTTTCGCTGCATAGCTCACTACAGGGGCTTAGCTCTGAACTATTTTACTAGCTGGCATTTTGATCAGTTCAGTTTACATTGTGTTATTGATGGTATGTAAACACTGTAAACTAGAGCCCTCAGTATTCAATTTAGTTGTTGTTCAACCTGCCCTTAAGGACATATAATCGAATTGTCTTAAATGTGTGTGTAAAGTGACATCGGGATTGGCCAGAACAGATCCCCAATATTCATTACCATGAGAGTACAAGAACAACTTGGTATGCAGCCTGCTCCGTGGTCGTCGGCCTACTGACCTTGGGATACATCGCCGAACTTCATTGGAAGGGTTTTCCCTGCTTTCCACTGTGCACCTTTTCTACCACCCATCACTGTTCTACTCTCCCTGCTAACCAACCCATTTTTTAGTTACCAATAATACTTGTCTCCTACTTGGTGTATCAGTTGTACCACTCTATTCATCCTAATTTTCTATTCCCAAGCACCTCTTTTGTCACTTTCAAGTTTTGTTAAAATTTAAATGAATTTTATTAACTATTCAGATTGTGAGGAATTGTGAGGTTTTGTAGGAAATCCATGCAGTCTAGAAAATTTCGTTACAGTCATGCAGTAGTTCGCAGGGAAATAGCAGTATTAGTTTCACAAAGAAACAAAATTAATTTTCAAACTGTCCTATATGTCACCAAATTATTATTGTTTAATGGAAAAAGCTGTACATAAAGACAAGACAGCTTTCAGAATAGTAAAAAATAAAAACTCGCCCATAAGGCACCACACACAGACATTCTCCGTATGCATCAAACTCATGTAAAACCACCACATGATATTAACGATGTCAAATACGAATACTTTAATGCCAGCTCATGAACATTTTGATCTTCTTAATAAACAAGCTAACACAAACATGTTTAGAAAAAACACTGAAAAGAAACAACCACATCGAATACTCACCAAAGCAAAATTGATAACTATGCGAACATAACGACAAATTCAAGCTTAAGATCGGCAAATTAAGTGCTCCCCAAGTCTCATGGAGCTATTCCCACTCCTCAGGACCTTCGAGCCCTGACTTACTTTCATTGCCGTTGTGGCAGACACCCCACTCAAAGTTTAATTGATACCACTTCGAAACACATTGATATGTTTCGAAACAAGTTCGATTCTTAATGTACAGTTTTAGCTTCCGAGTAAAATGTGTAAAAAAAATTACATCTAATTGCACGAGACAAATAGTTTGAACTAATTATTTATTTTAAAAGAAACATTGTCAGAAGGCAGGGCAAGCACAGCTTGCCTTGTTTACCCTGACCAAATGCCAACGACAAAAACCGTAAAGCATGTTAAGACAAGTGTTTTTTCATGGTAGGTTATTGAACAATATTTCATAATTTCTTATAACTATTTCACCTATTTATTGGAATAATTAAATTAACATATCTTCATATGTTGTACATAACTGTGTCTCTTTTATGCAGAGGCTTTAAATAGGTTGCTATATCCGACCAATTTGTCTGGACCGATTTCTGTGACAAAAAGGCATGTCTTTGCAGTGATGTGCCAAGTCTTTATAGCACCTGTAATTTCACCCCTTACTTCTCACTCCTCTTAACATTCCATAACAATTACAACAATGTCATCCTATCCCTAAAAAAATCTACTACCAACAGATTTTACTATAAATCGTCTTTGCCACAATAATGCCTACGTGCTGCAAATTCCGATTTTCAGGTTATGATTTTGGTAGTCTACAACAGCTATGTGTAAGGTCATGTATAATGGCCATCACAAAACCTCTTATGTGTTCTTTGTGCACATGGTAGGTTTTACTGTATCATCTATATGTGTGTTTACTCACATAGGATATCTTGTTTTTGGTATTGTTGTGGTTATCTCTTTACAGTGGCTGTGTTTTCTTATGACTGAGCAAGCTAAATGGAATGCTTCTGACTAATATTGTTCCATAATTCCAGGTAAAATATTCCCCATTTTTAATTGTAATGATTTACTGAAACATATTTTACAATATGTTTTAAACATAGGAACTGGAAAATAAATTATATCGTGCATAGCCTGAGATCGCACACCTTAACTTGAATAATTAAAATAAATAACTGTTTTAATAGCCAAGCTGTTTCTTCAAAAATATATGATTCTTGTATTTATTATAAAAAATGTATTATAGCAGGTCTTAAGCAGAATTGGTTTATTTGTTTTAGTGCACAATGGCTAGCCATGGATGGCAGATGGTAGAACTGTATCTACAACAAGAAAGTGCACCACTCGGGACTAACAAAGAGGTAAACGAAAGTGATCTCATGTCTTCTGAAACAGAAACATTAAGACAACCAAATAACTTTGGGATGGTAGACAGCCAAAGAAGTGTAGTAATTCCTTCACATACAGTTGAGGACATTCAAGTTGATGACGACGAAAGTTTGTGTAACAGTATGATAGGCCTAATCCCTCAAGATCATTTGCAAGAAATGTCAGTTACTGAAAAAGAAAATCCTGAAATAGATAGTAATGTTAAAAACATGAACTGTGACAGCGAAGAAGAATCCTGTCTCCAGAAGGAAGTTGACGAAATTGTCACCGTAAAAAAAGAACAAAGAAGAGGCACGAAAGAGGAGAGTAAAATATCGCTCCTATATGGGTTACAAAGTAACCGACAAAAAGGTTTCTCAAAGTGCACTTAAAGAAGGAAGAGTTGTGAAAGATAGATGTAACCATCAAATGTTCAAGAAAAAAAGAATGTTCTGCTGCACTATGGTTACAGATTTTAATAGGAAGCAAAACTTTGATAAATTTTGGGCAATGGAAACATGGGACGAAAAGAGAGGATACATAAAAGCGCTGTGAATACTCGTTCGATTCGTAGACGACGAAAAGGAAACGATGGGAGTGATGCAAAAATAATAATATGGGTCATGATATATTTGTGGACCTTGGCAATGGTGAAAGAGTACGTGTTTGCCCTAAAATGTTCATTAACATTTAAGCTATTGAAGAAGATAGTTTTAAAAGATGGACAGCATGTAGCGAGCAAAATATTCCATATTGCATTGGAAAGAGCAACAATGATGGAAACAATGCCCATAAAAGTACGTCTGCCAAACAAAAGTACAATGGTGTTCAGAATGTGAAAGCTTGACTAGCTTTGCTGCCAAAAGTTCCTAGCCATTATTGCAGACAGTCAACAAATAAAACCTATGTTGAGCTATTATTTCATTCAAAGCTTCACATGCATAAACTGTACGTACAGTGGTGCCAAGAAAACAGCAAAAGTCTAGCTATTCGAACAATTTTTTATGACACACTAACAAGCCCATAAAGAAAAATGTAACACTTGCATAAGTTATGAACAAAGAAACCTGTTACAGGACAATGCACATATTTTAAGAAAAGATCAGGCCCGGAGTGAAAAAACTTCAGAAAAGGAAAGTGCAAGTAAATAAAAAAAAAAATATTGTAACTATGGACCGTCAAATTAAATTGCTTTGTCCGATAAGCCTGGCGTAATCTAAGTATTATAAAGAGAAAATAGTAGTTCATAATTTCAACCTTTATGAACTTGGAAGTAAACATGTCAGACTCTATGTGTGGAATGATGCTGAAAGAGGAGTAGGGGAAAATGAGTTCACATCACGTGTTGTTGATTATATTCTTGATCAATCCAGTACCATTATGCACGTGGTATTCATTACTGATGGCTGCTGTAGTCAGAACCGGAATATAATTCTTTCCACTGCTCTGTCTGATGCTGCGAGGTTTACAAATATTACAATTGAGCAGCTATATTTACAAAAAGGAAATACAATGATGGAGGCCGACAATGTACATGCAACCCTTGAACATTACTTCAAACCTCTCATTTTTACTCGAACTGACTATGTTTCTCGAATGCACTTGGATAGGCATGAACAGCCCTTTGAGGTTAAAGGTGTCCATTATGACTTTTTCAAGAATCATACAAGAATGACTCTGTTCTTCCATCCATCAAAACTGGACATAAAGTAGGTGACAGAGTTGTTCTAGATATCTGTAAAATTAAGTATTGCGCAAGTGGGGAAGTATTAATTAAAACAATCTTCACTCAGGATTGGGAAAGCTTGCCTCATAGATGGCACAGACTTGGCAGCTTCAAAGGTTTACAGGTTCTGTACACATCTCAAATACCAATAACTGAATCAAAGCATAAATATATGCAGTCACTAAAATGTATCATGAATAGAGAGTATCACATATTTTATGATAACCTGCCATACAAGCCAGATTAAAATAAACGTAAGGGTAACACTGCAACTGGCGATGAAGCAATGAAGAACCAGGAAACAAGAACTGATAGAGTACTTCCTGCAAAGAAAAACAAGAAACACAAATATGTGAAACTTAATACAGAAAAGGTCTCAAGAATTGATCTCAAGTCATCTTTCTCAAAGAAGAACAAAATGCTATAAAAATAGAATAGTATTGTACAAAATGACACTATAATTGCTGAAATAATAATGTTCCACATTTGTTAAAATAATTCATTTCTATAATGATCGTTAACAAATCAACATGTCATGAAAATTTAACTTAATATTATTATGGGCCATTACATACTTCTAGTGTATTAAAAAAGTACATGTAATTGCTCGATGTGATTTTTCGTTACTAGTACCATAAACTGGGGTGACTATGATCACATTTGACATGTTTTTCATTCATGCATCTTAATACCAACATAATGTATTACAAAATAAATTACAACATTCTATAGACACAGGATAAAGCTTCTGAAATTGTATGTGTTTGATTTTTATTGTAACAGTTTTCCATATAAATTGTTTTAAAAAGTGACCACTGTCACTCCCATAGGGTGAGTTCACTATGGTCGGAACTCTAACCACCACAGAAACCAATAGCAATTATGTACCAAATGGTCAACACAGTAAGGGGAGAACATGGTTACAAGAAACATTTGATTTATGGAACTAAGATGTGTTTAAATGCAACACAGCACATTAATTTACAAAGACCACAAAGGCTAGCCTGCGTTAAACCTGTAAACTGAATAGTTCAAAGACCATAAAGGCTAGCCTATATGAAAACCTGCAAACTGAAGTGTAAATAACAACCGTCCTCTTCTCATTTCTAAAGGTTTTGGTATTGTCCTCACCACTTGTCTTGCATCAACTGCTGAAATGTCTGGTCTGTCTGGACAAATAAAGAACCCTCCTGTGGACTTCCCACAAATGACACAAGCAATTCATCTGAGCTGTTGCCCATTCTTGGTGCCTCAATGTCCTTGCCAATAAAAATTTTTTATTCATTTTCTTTGCTGAAAACTGTACTAGTACCTAGTCATCTGTTTGAGGGGTCTCATTGAATAGGTCAAAGTGTTCATTTTCGTCACCACCTTGCAAAAGTTGTGTGTTCATTTGTTCTAATGTTTCTACGTCACTACTATCGGCATATTCCAATGTATCAGTTGCTGATGAAGATGAATTGGCAATTCTTTTTCGCCCTTTACATTTTTAGGATTGGCTTGTCGATGGAACCTCTTCACCACTGACTTGTTCAGTACCATTAGTGGCCACATTACCTATAGAAACACTTTTTTCAGGTTCTCTATTTAACCTCTCCTTCCTACCGGCACCGGAACCTGCAGTAATAGAGGCGGCAATGGTACCATATATCGCATGCCTTTCAGGTACTGCAGAACACTTTCGGCCATGCTTTCTTCTGGAGAACATAGTTTTTCTTCAGGTAAACATCTGAGAACTTATTTTTTGTTGAGTGGGAAGAGACCACACTTTCTGAACACCGCTTACAGATTTTCTTTGGCAACTAGAGCCAATTTATCCATTAATTCTTTCGACAATGCAGGAAAGTGTGCTTTCGAAACAGAAATACTTCTTCCTGAAAACTTACGCTTAAAAACAGTTAATATCTCTTTCCAGTACCTCTTCAATGAGCCGAAGAAAGCCACATCCAGCAGCTGACACAGATTAGTGAAATTGAAGGCGATATCGAAGGTTTTACATGCTTCTAAAACTTTTGGGGAGAAATGGGATGACAGGTTGTTTCCTTTCGGAACAAAAGGTTTGTCACTTTCAGAGTGTAACCTACAAAAGTAAGGTAGTGCAATGGTAACGAACCATTCCTCGAATGATGTGCTGTCGAACCAACCAGTTTTGGAGCAGGAATACCTTGCCACAAGAGCACCACCTTGCACCTATAAGACGTAGACACGTTCTGATTTATATACAACAAATGGTGGAAGGATAGTTCCTGATGCTGAGCCAGCAAAAATGACACTTGTAGATGATTTCATCGCAGTTTGAATCCGCTCAAAATATTTGGTTTCACAATTTACCCCACCTGGATCGTCCGGAAGGTTCATTTCGTCAAAGTTTATAATGTTTTCTGGTGGAATGTCTCGAATATTTTCTTAAATTATCAAAATATCTATTGATCAATTCAAGGCACAGCTGTGCACATTTAATATTTGACACAAGACGAGTAGATAATTTGTCTTTATTCTGTGCAATGAATGACATCGCCCAATCCACACCTGGTGTTAATGGTCTTACCTTGTCTTTGCAAATATTCACGCACCAGAACATGCAGTTCGAAAGAAGTTCCTGGAAAACCCCATTAACTGAATTACATATTCACATGACAAATTTTCTTCATTTTTATTCAACACTATTTGGCCACAGAAGTTCTTTATCACTACATTCATGCATTTCTTTCACAGTGTGTCTCTCTTGCCATTATATTTTATGGTTTAGTTCTTATCTTCATCCCTTTTTGAGAGCTGCTACAGCTGTACTCGTCTGCTCTGGAGTGTAGTCTATATCTTATCGTGTTCCTGGCTGCCTTCTGTAGGTTCTACACATTTTGGCTACAGGTATCTGAAAATAGAGTACTTTCAATTGAAATGTATATTTCTTATAAAAATAATTACAAACACAAACAATGGGTAGTTAGAACCAGGCAAGTATTTTTATGTTTTTGGTTCTATACAGAAAATTTAGGACAGATAGGTTATGTAACACCTAGGTTTTCGGGTTGAGTATCATATCTTAAGTCTGACCATTGAAATCACTGAAAAATATTTTCCAACACTTTACTTAAATAATATCTACAGGAAAACCAACTAAACAAACAAGGAAAACTTTACTATGCCTGTAATGCCGAATTATTTCTGAAGGTAAAGCTGGGCCACAAAAAAAAAATCGAACTCTTATAACCATTACACACAGTATACTGTTACTTGTTTATAACAGTATAGCCAACATTACTTAATTGCTAAAAAATCATTCTGTTATTTTCTACAAATTTTTAATTTTTTATAATGTTTTAGCTTATAATTATTATGTCTTCTTTAGTGTTTAAAATTTTAGATAAAAATATATAATCTTATTTATTTTAACATTTATGTCAACTTATCTCATTATTTAACATATCTCTTTTATTTATCATAATCACATCAATTGATAGTAATTACTACTATGAGAAGTAGGTGCATTTATTTCTTGATTCTGGTGTTTATTGCAAGAAATTATGGCTAATTTTCATTGTATTTTAATGTACATCAACACAGTATTGTTGTTAAATTATATAATTTATTAATGCACACATTTTGCAGTTATGGATACATATTTGTCTTCCGTATAAAATGTACTTTTTTTTGCACATGGGAAGTATTGCCATGGCAAGTGCGGAATGTGTCTATGTTTACCATACATTCTTTCTCCTGGCACTGTGTGTAAATATGCAATGTAAATTCTTTTATTTAATAAAAGTGGAAGTCAAATTGGCACCCAAACTGAAATTGTGCTCTGGGTATGTCACCCTACTGCCAGCCACCTCTCTTGGCAAGCCATTGTGCATCTGTCCTTCTTTGGATTACCGATTTATTGTGTCAGTCAGCAACTCTTTCAGTTATTAATAAAGAATAAATAAGTTGGCTCATAATGTTCCCAGAGGACAAATTAGGATGCAATAAAATGAAAATAAAAATTAAATTAAACTTATTAAAAAGTTGAAAATTTTAAATACACTGTTCATTTGAAGCAAAAAAAAAAAAAGGAAATAAGATTAACAGTTACAACAATGTTAACTATGTTTTTGTAAATATTTTTTTTCTACAGGTAGGACTCTCAGTTTCATTTCCGGTTCATCAAGAAGCACCATACATGCGTAAGTAAAGTCTGATTTTTTTTTTTTTTTTTTTTTTTTTTTTTTTAAGCATTCGAATGCAACAAAATCATTTATTTAGTTTTCTCTGGTACAGAACAATCCTGTAATTTTGCCTAAGCATAAATTATATTTTTATATTTATACTTTCAGTGCCTCACTTACTGCCAGAATTTACTTAAAAAGGACAGGCACAGCAAGACTGTTTATGCTTTAGAAAACACATATATTATTAAGCTGGTTACTACCAACTTGTTATCTAAAGTATGTCTACATTAAACCACACTACACAAAAAATTACTGTTTAGAAGTTTAACAGCCAGGTAGTCAATCAACTCTGTGAGAAATAGATTGTTGTGTGGGTAGACTGCATGTGATGATATAACTGCAAATTAATGGTATTGTGGGGATGCCAGAAAATTAAAGAATGAAATGGCAACAAATGCCAGTAACATGCAGGGTTGGGTCATTATGGTGAAGGCACTGGGTAAAATGATAATGGGGTTGAATAGGAATGAAGGTAAGAAGTGCTACTTGGAAGCAGTGGAAGAGATTTGTCTAGTAGTGTTGTGAGACATTGTTATGAAGGTCATTACACAGATGACTGGGCTGAGTGCTAAGTTTCAGGTGTTTAATAATGAACACAGTATTCTTGCTGTCCATTCTGTAGTCTATTGGGCGCACCACACACCATTTACACTGGATTAATTATTTGAAAGGTCGAAGAAAGCCAGTATAACACACACACAATTTCGAATTGGGTTTATTCACTTCCTAAAAAAAACACAAGCACAAATGATAGGCTTAGCAGACAGCTATCCAGTTATACAGGCCTGTAGTATGAGTCTCTCCATTGTGCTACACTATAAAAGCAGTGTGACACAAACTACGAAAAATGTCGTCCGTTATAAGCCCCTGGGAGCGATAAGGTTGATGAGATTACAGAGCCTCCACATCAACAAAAATTACAAATGTGTTGTTAACTGTTGCAACATACATAGTAAGGCAAAAATGGCAAAGGACTAGAATACTGTGTGGCTTATTCTGAATCACAACTCGAGATCAACTGGCTAGTGTCCCTTAGAGAATGTGACTATAACATGGTGTATATGTCATGGTATATTCAGGAATACAGGAAATGTGCCGGGCTCTGCCAGTGCCTGTTTTTGGTGTGGGTCGACTACTAGATGGCCTCCTAACCTGGCCCACCTGCCCTTCAGTAGTCTATCTGGACTCTGGAACCAGTGCTGTGTGTCGTCCCAACGCGCAGGCAGTTGACTGTTGCACACTGTGGAACACTCTTAATGATGCCGCGATGTGATCCCATTATTGCAAAATAAAAACTCGCGAAATTCATTGAACTGGATGTCCGGTTTATTCACGGAAACATGCTTGAGCGGGTCACCATGTACCATGTCTAGATTTCGTCCGTTACGACGATGTAAGTTGTTAAAATGGCTCAAGTCCAACAATGAACATTACAAGTGCGAAATGTACGATGTGGCGTGAAAGTGACAAACCCCGCGTGTGTCCATCCCTGAGGCCGAAAACACGAGAAAAAGGTTTCAGAAACTTTAAATTATTACACTCTAAAATGGTTAGGTCGAAAAGATTGAGTGGCCTCAGGGCGACGAAATCGCACCACTCACATGGCTTACTTCCTCAGTGACCAAGTAAGACTACTCAACATGGTGTTTGGCGAGGGATGCGGCGGCACAGGTATGGACCTAGCCTGTCTGGTGGGGGAAGCTGCGTGTGAAAAGCTAGTCACGTGGGCTAGAGAGATAAATTGAATACTGAAGGCCCTGGGCGCAATGAGTTGCAGGGTTGAAGGGGTTCCTCCGGTACTGAAGTTAATTAAGAGAAAATGTTCCAGACAATTAATGATGCTACTGATACACTAAAAGATTGAACAAAGATAGGATAGTGCCGGAGTGACACGAAGCCGACTGCCTTCGAACACTGCTTATTGCTAACTGCCGAATGCTTGGAATACTCCCTGCGTCGGTAGCAGGTTCGTGCCAAATGTTCGTCAAAACACAAAATGCACTTTTAAAACACAAAATAAAGAGTCAGTAAATTTTAAATTATTAGACTTACTGGAGTCCCAAACGTATTCAGGGGGCCACTTGCGTTTTGCACCGACGCAGCGCAACGCAATTAAATCGGCTCTGCACCTGCACCTCAGGTCGTAGTTGGAATTAAATATACTCGAAAACGCAAAATGCAAGGGGCGGAGCCTGTTTCGGCTCGGCGCAACTACCTCCCCTCTCCGACTTACACAAGCCAATCAGAAAATTTGTAACATCATTCTCACTGCCACATGAACGGCAAAAAATGTCTGTACACCCGTGTGCTTACATGCAGATATGGCTTCCATTTAGCAGTGAACAATTTCAGCACTGAAAGTAATGTTTTGATTGTATTTTTCGTAACCTCAAATTATGTAATTTTCTCGTGCTTATATAAGGATGTAAGAAGTGTAGTTTCATATCAAGAAATGAAGGAAAATTGTCACAAAGTTTTCATTATAAACATATATGTCGTAGTTGCGTTTAGACGTTTGAAACATTAATTTCTATATTGTCATAGTTATTTAAGTGAAGTGGATGCGTGTGTTCATTTTTATTGAATTAGATTGTTCGTCAATAATTAAGTACTATATTTATGGAGAGTAGCATTTTTGTAACACAATTGAAATTCATCAGAGTGGTTTTCGTCTGTAACCAGCTTTTACATACTTTATGTTGCTAACGGAAAATAAAGTGCTTAATGTGATAGACGTGTGACGCGATTAGAGCAAAGTTTATGTATACGTTTTATATTTGTACTGGTTTTAAGTTGAGTGACCTAGTTTTGAAATTCACATAAGTTATTTTAACTAGTGTGGCATGGTATTTGTGAGTGTAGGCCTACTGCCTAATAGACGGCTTGGCCCGGAGCATTCGCACATTGAATCATGGGTAGAATCAGCTGTCAAAGTACAAACAATCGCGACAGACTGCTGCGTTTGAATGGGCGGACGATTTATTTTCTTTAAATAGTCAGAAAATAACTTATATAAATCATGGATTCGGCAGTGTTAGATAAGTCTCAGACCAAATAATGTTCATGGAGCCTTGTTTGTTTGTATAAATGTAGACGATCTGTTAGTTGGAGAGTTGAGACGATGGCTCATGTACTGTGGCTTGCTATGGGAGGGTAGCAAAAACCGAATTTTTAAAAAGGACAAATACAAAAAAAAAATGTGTGTGCATGTATGTGATATTAAAACAATACCTACAGTACCTATTTCATCTAGGCAAAGCTGCTGTGGAATATTAGGT
>PNEQ01034474.1:13472-33458 GCA_003012365.1 Medauroidea extradentata
CTGAAATCGTGGACAATAGTCAGAATATTTAAAATGTTGGAACTTTCAGTGGTTGTGAGTGGTCAATGTTATTTGTCAGGTTTTGTAGGGCTAAGTAGTTATTTATTTCATTTCTTTCATCTTGCAGACTATTTGGGTGTATCTTTATTTTTCACATAGTTTATTAAAATTAATAATGCCCTACTTTATACCTTCCGAGACGAAATTCGGAATTACGAGTGCACTTTTTTTTAATGCTTGTCTTCTAAGAAAGTCGAATGGGTTGAAGTTAGCTACTGTAACTTTATTGTAGTGTTCACAGACACTATCCTGAAAAGGAATGGTCGAAAAGTGAATGCTTTAGTTATAGGCCCAAACATTTTAGCAGCCGTCTGGGGCTGTGATCTAGTCGTTGGCTCAAATTATGGATAGCGACCACGAGTGACTAGACTCTTTACAGGGATATTCGGAGTAAAACGAAATAATATCCTTCAGATATTTCTATTAGCGATACATAAACTAGCTATTGCAAGTACCGTACATGCATTTTTGCACTATTTATACAATGTTAACCAGTCCAAGTAACACTATTCATATGGCATTTTGACGAACGTTTGTACAGAAACAGCTGATGCTCGGAGCGATGCTCATCTTGTGACGTCACCGGCCAAGCCGTCTATTGGATATATGTGTGGCATTCGTCTTTCAGTGAGTCGTAAATTATCAAATCGCAGGGGCATCATTTGGAGCAAAAGGGGGTGGGGAGGGTGGCAAATGCCACCCCCCCTGGATTTGGAATTTTTGTGTATAAATATATATTTTTTTGTATTTTTTAATGTAAATAATGCTAACTTAAGGACATAAAACTGAAGTTTTATTATTAAAATATCTAATTTATACATGCTTAATTAATAAAAAAAGATGCAACGAGGTCACTGTCATCAGAAAACAAAATCTTGCCCCCCTCCCCCTGGAAAAAACTGAAATGACACCCCTGCGTGATACGTTGATTATTTCTAAATAATTCAGTACTAATGTGTAGTGAATACGAGTGGCTTTCGTACAACTATACTGCAATAAATTTAATTATGTCTAGATGATTGTAAGTTCAATGTTCACCGAGATAGGGTGTGATGTGTAGACAGCAAGTCTCACGAAACTAAAATGATAGCCCTCCCGTTTCATGAAATAAAGAGAATTCCAACAGAATTACTCCTAAATATAAAGCACGTATAATATGGAAACAAGTAGGCGAGAAAGACGTGATGTTGAAACACCTCATCCAAGAAAGAAAAATAGAGAGATAATGTCACTGTTCTAAGCAATTAGCCAAACAGGTACTTGCAAAACATATTCGCTATTTATTTACATTTTCATTTGCATAAAACTTTTAAGCAAAGTTTTTAATCGTACAAATAACCTCAACAAACCAAATCTATTTTCTCATCGTGTGCGACGGAAAAATACCCTCAAAAAATTTATTCCGGGTAAAGGATAATAAATCGTTGCCCATTTTTAATTGCTTCTTTAGTAAAATACATTTAAGTTTTGTACTTCTACTGTACTTCGTAACTTAAAAGCTTAAATGTGTTATACGAAAATGTAAATAATTAAAGTTCATAGAACACTGGATACAGATAAAGATATCCAACATTTATGTTAATTGTCTTTCACACACCCGAAAATTGTCCAATGCGCATGCGCGAAGGGCGCAGATATACTTGCGTCGAGCTATTTGCTAGTCGCAGATTTTCAGGCACTTTGCGCCGTCATGTGACCACTTGCACCAGCGTATTTGTATATTTAATACCAAAGCAATGCAGCGCAAGTGCAAATTTTGCGCTACACCTCTCAAAAGTGATATTTAATCGGCCCTTAGGGGATGTTTATATTTTACTTTTACAAATTTTTAAGTTTTTAAGTAATTTTGTGTTATGCCGTATTATTTTGTGACCAATTAAATTTCAGCTCTAGATTTATTTTGAAAGCCCAACAAAACAGTGACATCACCTTAGATTAGAAATTCTATTAAATTTACTTCGAAAATAATTTGAATTACACCACGTGGTCAAGCTCGCCGCATGGGCGAGTCGATGATGTGTCCGAGACACAGGGGTATTTCTAGAATTTAACGGTTAAGCCCGACTTAATTTTATAACAGAATTTAAAAATTAATTTAAAGTTACCACATGCTTAGGAATTTAACCATCATGCGTGGGTGTAACCCACATTCCCTATATCACTCTGGTGTAGTGTGAGCATGTGACACACTGTAAAAGTGTTATCACGTTGGACTTAGGAAACTGAGCACTTTCCCACCAATGGATGGTGCACATGATTTATTGGCGCACACACTGGCACTACCCGGCTTCACGGGGGTGGCAGCTGGATGCCACCGCCTCTTGGGTCCACGTGGCCAGGTGTGTTCCGATGTGTGGAGGCAGTGCTGCCACCTTGACCGTTTCGAATAAGTGGCGCGGTGCGCACGACGGGCTTCGATAGAGGGTATGAGGAACTGTCCGTGTCAACATGTATATATGTTTGTATCTTTTTGTTAATGTCACCTTTTTGTATTGTGCATCCTCCTTGAGATGATCCTTTTGGATTGTGGAGGTCTCAAACAAATAATTTAAGTTCACATGATGTAATCGCCTATTGTTCCTGCACCCAATGTGACTAATCGCTGCAGGTTGTCCTCATGAATAACAATTAAGTGTATATGCGGATGTTTTCCTGAGCGAATGTTCCTGTTATTGCGATAAGTTAGTTTGTTCAGAGACACATATGCAGTACTTATGTCTATGTTACTCGCAGTTAGAAGCACACTCCACTACGATGTCTTTTATTGGAGTCTTTACACTTGCAGAGACAAAGCCATTCCTTGCCTTTATTGGGTAAAATCTTTCGTGGTTAAATGCTACCCCAGCTGCCTTTCTCGGAAATATTTATTAAAGATTTAATTGCGACATATATGAAATTATAACCAATGACAAGTCACAGCGTATAGATAGTTCTTCCATTGTCATAATATATCTCAAACACTATAAATGTATTTTTATAGTGTATGTAAGATCAGATCTGCGTCTATCATTTGTTCTTCTTTTTTCACTGTTGGTGATCACATGCAACGACCTTGTGCAACCGAGGCGAAGGTGAAGTTTCACTTGCTTACATCCGATCCCTCTTTAAAGATATACACAATATCTTAACATATTCCTTTGCAATTGCCGCTACAGATGCAATTCTGAAGCCTTGTAGATTGCTACTTTACTGCAATTTTCGGAGTTAAATAACGTAGACATAACAGTGGTAGCGAACACATATCTTGAGTACCAGTGGCGGCCGGTCAATGTTTTGAGCTCAGTGCTCTGAATATAATGTCCTTCACCCCCTCCCCGCTTAATCGCTATACTTTCTTTTTCTGCTAGTAATCATATTTTTAACTCAAAGGTATAGGACTTTTGCTTTACATGTATTGAGAAATTGCACTGCGTTTCATGGTAAGCAGTAATGTAGCCAATAAAGTGTGTTGTAAAAAACTTTCAACTTAAAGATGTTAGCTGCAATGTATAGGTACTCGTTAAATACACAAGCAATTAATACCACTAACTGCAAATTAGTATCCTACAATCTCAGTTTCTATACATTTATTCTTACTGCGTTCCCTCTGTGTTTCCTCACGATTAATGTGAACCCGACTCGTAGATAAAATGCCAACAATATCGCATGTGAGACGTCTTAAGACTACATTAGAGTTCGGCTTGTCTAAATGCAGACGCAATTTTATAACACACGCGAAGTAGGCCTACGCATATCTTCAGCCCCGCATCGGCATATAATTTTGATACGGTTAAATAAATATTCTGCAAACTATAAGTTAATAACTCCTTCAATTATGAAAACTAGATGTTTCATGTGCTTGTGCACTCTAAAATCAACACATACATACCGCAGCTAGTTTTATTCTAAGCTAGGCCTTAGATCTACGATATTTGTGATTACAATTACGAAACACGTAAATAAATGTGTGCAGTTCACACACACCACGTCACATTCGGATAACAAACTTGCCACTAATAAACCACGGACACAAACCTTACAATAAGTTTCCACATATGCTCAAGCAACACAGAATTTTCACAAAAATGAATTAATATTGTAAAATTCGACTTACCAAATTATCCCATCATAAAGCGTCGGTAATGTATCCATTGGGCCAAAGACTAATAACATACATTCTACTGCAGTTCGTTATTTATGCACAGTATCACGTCAACTTATAATAATATATAGTAACGTACTATTCATAAAAGTTATTCTAAGTCAGCTACACATCCATTCGACACCGAAAATTACTTTGTTTACAAGTCTGCAATGTACAAACACGTGCGCGAAGCGAGCGGCCATCATTCTCAACGCGCTGACGTAACTGTCGCGAGCTTGCGCAGTAGGTAGCAGGGCTACTCTGCTCATTGGACGGAGCAGGTGTTGATAAAGGCGAGGTTCCCGCGTCTCTCTACGCCTCTGGCTAGGAGTGACAACCGTGCGCTAGTCCGTGGGAGCACCGAGCCGGGTTTACACCACAGAAAAGGACGGCTTACACGAGCAAAATTACTTGAGAAAATTCCGTCCGCCTATAAAACTTAGCGCAAAGCAGTCGATCTCTTATAAAGAAAGGTTAAAAGTATAAATTGTGTCACATTACCTGAAATATAATAAAATTAAGTACACAATAACTTTGTAAAAGTTTACTCAGTGCTACAGCACGAAAGCACGGCCTTACGCACCGCCACTGTTGAGTACGTATGCAAGTCGCACAAAGTGGACACTCCTTCTTCACTGCTGTATCCTCCACGAATCGAATGGCACTAGTGACCGTCAGCCGAACTACGTAGTCTGTTGTTGTTTTTATAGTCAACAGATGGCGCAGGAGTTTACAAGATAAATACTTCAGACAATAAAAAATATATATTCTATTGTACCTAATATGGTACTGGATATCTTCATATTACAAACACAATGGTAATTGTAAGGTATATATTTAAATTCGTTTCTGGTAATTTATAATGCCATTATTGTTTACAGTAGGCCTACATCATTAAATAAATAAAATGATAAAATTATTTTGTTGGAACAAAACCACACAAAAATCTTGTTTTACATCGCAAACACTTAATTTATTTGCGTAAATCTGTAGACACGTAAATCAGTGTTCCTTATTAAAACAAAATTATCCATGAGCTCAATAATCGTAGTAAAGAGACAGGAATCATTATGAGGGCAACTCTACAATTTTTTTAAAAACTAAACTATCAGTATATGTGTAAAAAATTATGTATTTTATTGCCACGAAAGTCTCCAAGAGTAAAATATATATATATATATATATATATATATATATATATATATATATATATATATATATATATATATATATATATAGTGGCAAAGAGAAAGACAAGGAATTACATATTCAACACACATTAGCTAAATTCTAGCACCACTATAGTGTATGTTAGCTTCCTTTAATATTGACGTTATAGAGCTTCGTTAATCTCGCAGCTCCGCAGAAACACAACGAACCACGCTCCACAAAAGGTTTTTTTTTTTTTGGTGGCACAGAAGGGGCACACCCTAGGTTAGTGTCTAACTACTAGGAGTTAGGAGGGAGCGGGAGGGAATTATTTCAGGTATGGATGACGACAGTAAAGTTGCGGCAGCTGAATAAGGGTTTTTGTATTCTAACCAATTAAAGTTTTATGTTACGATGTTGTTCGCATGTGGTTCTTAACCTCTAAAAACAGTTCACAAAAATTGGTTAATATTTGCAGAATGTGTTTAATTCCCATAAATGATGAGCTCCTTTCACGAATTTTTCTTCTTTGTGATTAATAATTCAAGTTATTAAAAATCGTTAAGTTATTATTCTCCTTGATGTTGGACTTGTATATCACCTGGTGTACTTATACTGTATATTCAATGAGGGTTTGTATATATTTCTTGTACATAGGGTTTTAATTGCTGTAAACTTGTCGAATTCCTCTGCTAGGGCCTACTGTACTGTTATGTACTTAATGTAGTTCAACGGAATAATACATACATAAATACATACATACATATGAATTATTATTATTCCTCAGAACAATTAAGTTTAGTACAGTGTATTTTTCTAGCTTCTCATAATTTAATTAGAAGGCACTTTAGCATTTATAGTGCATTATTCGGTGCAGCGTTAGGAACTTCATCATCTTATGGTTCTTGTTTATTAAAATTTCTAAATACGTCTGCTAGTTCCACCATCAAATCAACGCAATAGGCGTTTTCCTCGCTCCTCCGAGAGTTTTCAACTTTTTTTGACCTGGGTTGACCTGAGTCAACTTGACCCAACACTTCCATCTCCTGAGAGAAGCCGAGTAAAACAAACCTTGTGTTTCGTTAGCACTCGGTACATATCGCAACGTCCCGAACAAGTTGGTACTCAGGGCACAGGATTTAAGTTTTATTGCAGTTTCTCGCAGCACTATCACCAAGCATGCAGTTGAAATAAATGCAAAAGAGTGAACATGCAATACTCAAACATCTTACATCTTCGAGCATATATATGATTGAAGTTTTACATGAGCACAAAGTTTTTAGTAGTATATTATTTGCACAGTTTGGCTTTGTATCTTCTTGTGTAAGAACTTACTCTGGATCTCATTTAAGCTTGTTTCTTTATTTTCAGCTGGTTACAAAGCCAGAATGGATGGGAGAAGTCTGAAGCGTACCAGTATGTTTAACTTCTCCAGAATACCTTAAAATTTGCTTAAGTTAAATTTCAGAACGATCTCACACAATAATCCAACAGCAGAATTTGTAATGTATGTGCTGAGTAAACAGGAAACACCTTTCAAAATTCAAGCTGCTACAATAATCTCATTACAAAACAGCAATAAAGATTATGTCTTTACAAATTAATAATTAGAACAATTAGTTTTTAGTGTAAAGTTCCTTGTGATTAGTTAAAAGTGCAGCTTTCATAAGTACTGGTTCAGGTTGGATTTACAATTTTTTTATCCACATGCTTGAAGTTTTCAAATGTCGTGAAAAGCTAAATAAAATGTAAAATATCTTTCAAACTCATGCATTTAGTCTTTCACTTATTTATACATTTTTTTGACACCCTAACCAGTACTCACAAAGATCACGCAATATTTTTCATCAAATAAGAAAAGAAAACAATACATAGTATGGGCTTACTTAGTTACAAGTGTCATTATTTAATTCGTCTCCTGCTTTATCTGCTTAGCTCTCATGCATTTTGTCAGTGTTGATTTGGACCCGAAAATGTATTTTAAAAAAGTATAAATTTTATTATTTTCATCTAATATTTTATGTATAGTCTGAAATATGCCTGTAATGCCCATTGTTGTCAGTGTAACAGCTATGGCAACTATGGCAGAGACATTTGTCACTGGCTTCATCCTGGCTTCATATGGACTTGGTGGCAGCAGTACCTGAGTTCGATGTTGTGTCCGTCACAAAGTGCATCAACATAGTGATATGAGAAAGTAAAAGTTTTTACTTAAGTATTTCCTTTCAAAATCACAAAATGCTCAAAGTGTTGTGTCTAGCAAGTGCTGCTCAATCACATTAAGGTAGCACTGTAACGCCTAGCGTCGCGAAGATGTATGTCTGTAAAGTCAAGTACTGAAATATGCTGTTTAATGTAAAGAGACATACTACACTAGACACCTAAACTGTTAAATGTTTTTAAGGGGATTAGTTTACTTTTAATTTCTACATTTTGGTGTCATTACTAAATTAACTCAGTGGTTCAACAGATAGGCGCAGTATACTCATACAAGCTGAAATTTGGGAAGCCGGCAAATCCGGCTCATCTTCTAAAGTAGCATCTGGGACAGGTTTCCCTTCCCCTCTTCAAGGCCATCGGTTTGTCCCTGTACACTGATGACTACTACAAGTCGCCAGTCTACAGGGATGAATACCTAATCCTGGAATATGGGAAGGGAATTGTGTCCCAGATGCTGGTTTAAAAGGGTATGTGATGATAAAGGGCTCTTATAGGTAAAACTGTTACATAGTGTATGTCATGTGATCCAGCAGGGATGGAGAGGCCATCTCCAGACACACAAGTTATGTTAAATAAAAATGCTCCAATACATAAGGAAAGCCATTGCACATTAACGATCAGATAAAGACTGAGATGTGCAGTCACAGGCCGACATCCCATGCATGCCGCTTATATCCAGCTGCCGAGGACCTGGACCGGGTGCATTAAACTTCTGGAGTCTATGTGCGTGGTGGTGGAATGTGTCAGTACCCACCGGTGATTCGCGAGAAATTTTTGTAATTTCTAGATTACATATAATTTCTAGCATGAATAGAAATCAAATGTGGTCAGCTATTTTTATTTTCGGTCATTCATATGCGAACAGCCCCAATTCGTCCAGTCACCATCTGGTAAGTACAAATTAGTACACGAGCTTTGTATATGAATATGCGAGACAATTCAATTTGGTAATCGAGGAGAGCGATTCGTATACGAACGAAAACTAGAACATTGGGTTTCTTGATAGGGAAACCTATGACTTCTCATATTTTCTTCAAAATCGAAAATATTTTTTATTTATGCACAGAGGAATACTCCTTATGCTGAAATCTTTAATTCTCTGATTTTTTTTCTGTTTAAATAACACGTGAATGTTTCTGTTTTGTTGCTTGAACATGACAATAACACTTTCTTGGCCACTGTTCGATACTCGCTGAGTTCACTGGCCAGTTATTTAAGTGATATCAGCTATAGTTCCGTTTCTGTTAACAACAACTGGTGGTCACAGAGGATGATTTTGGCAGACTCTTCGGGCGATGCTAAAACGACAACTACGGACTACTGATTCCATTGGAGCTCGGGAGGACATGTAGTGCCAGTGAAAACGGACTTCAGCGTGAGATTCAAAACATCTATCCTCTAGAAACGTTTATAAACATTTAAATCATCACTGTGATACATCAAAATACATTTACTATAAATACAATTATTTTTTAGAGAGGTTTTTCCTAAGTAGCCATTAAAATGAATTAAAATGAAATTGATTTTTTTCAGAAACATATTTTTGGATAATTCTGTGAAATAAAATTAAGTAAGCTCTTATTAGGTTAGGAAACTGTAAGTGCTAGTTAAAAATGTATGTATTTAGGTATGAGATTTCTTTTATTTACTTATTCTCTAGGGGGTACCTACCACTCCTCACAGAAAGTATGACACAACTTCCCTCCCTGTAGTAACGATGGCGTAAAGTTCCCATATAAAATTATTTTGCCGAGAACCAGAGTTAAAAGCATTGAATTTTTATAATTTTTATTTTCAGCACAGAATTTTATTTTTTCAATTCAAATAATTTTTATTCTTCATTTTTATGAGCATCACATATTAACATGCAATATCTTTATCCACTGTGATTTTTTTGAGTTTTGTATATCAATTGGTTTTAGTGTGGTCGTTAAAATGGAAACATGCAAAATATGACTTTAACAAGCCATTACGCGAAAACTGTGAGAGATAAAAAAATTTCATTAGAGCCAAATTTAGTTACATTTTGTGTCTACAGTAAGTAAAAAAAATCTGATACAATTAAAAAAAAAATTTGATGATAATTGGGGTATACTGCGTCCTTAAGTATGCCACAGAAATTTAAAATAATATATTTCAACACACACACACATATAATGTTGCACTATAGTTAAATTTACAATTTTATGGTTTCAGCCATACCACAAAGCATTTAATTTAATTAAAAATTTTAAGTTTATAATGTCAACCATTGCAACATGTCATGCAAAAGAGATGCATGATTACCATATCATAATTCTTTGAACAACCACCTCCACATTTCTGGCATTAGCGCGCCAAATGTCCAACCGACAGATAAATGCATCAAAACTCACTCTATCGTAAAGCTTATATTATTCATACCCTTGCCCGCCAGTACTACGGGATAGAAATAAGACGAAAAACTATTTTTTGCATACTTCTTACATCTTAATAGATTAAATTTTGTCAAGTATTTTCCTATATCAACAACTACCAGCTAAGTCAAATTAAATACAAATTAGGATTTTCAATCCAGGAGTTCTGTTTGATCTCCGGCAAAGCCATCACATTTACAATATTTTTTTGTCCTGTTCCAAACACTCAATTTACTGGGATAGGAAAGAACAGCTGCATTGTACATAATATCTGTACTGTGCTTGCAAAAGTTGAACTGAAAATAAATGGCACAAATGGCTTCCAGCTATCACCGTCGCAGTTCGTAAACTGAATTATTTTATATCTGACAACCAAATGTTTTTTTAGTTTTGTAGGCATGTTTTATCTGCAATGTTCCGATGACATTGCACTGTCTTACTATTTCATTGCACAATAGTTCTAAACACCTGTATTTAAAAAGTTTTTGTTGTTTTGGCATGGATAATTTCGCAAAAAAAAATGGCACTGACAACTCTCCTTGAAATATTAAAACACAATTTAAAAAATTTGCATCCACATATGGTATGACAAATCTAAACAGTCGACATTCACGCTCACATGAACTGTAGTGGCCCACAGAAACCTGCCTGACATGTGTGCGGACTTGGGACAGTGCTGGCCATGTCTTGTAAAAAACAGGGTGTTGGCAATAACTCGGCCACATTCCTTGCGCAGAGAGAGAGAAAGAGAGCTTGCTCACTGTTGTAGGTACTGATAGACAGATGCACATCATGTGGACAGGCGCACTGGAGCGAGACATGTGTTGTTGGAAAGGGGGGGGGGATGAGCCGTCTCATGAATGTTGTGAATATGCACGTACCCAAAAAAAAAAAAAAGTGGATCCGAGGTTCCTCCCCTGGAAAATTTGGAATTTTAAGGTACAAAAGTGTGCATTTTATATGTTTCGGAGCAGTTATATATTGCGTATAAAGCAGCCATAATCACAACAAAAATATAATTTCAAATAAAGTTACAAATGTGTTACAGTTATCCTAAAACTTTAGCAGGAAGGGGGGAAACACGTACTTTGCCTCCTCCCCCCCCCCGTCCCCGACACATAAATGAGTTGGAGAGGGGCAACTAACTCTGCTGCTCCTGCAGCTTCGGCGCCCCTGCAAGTGGCTACCTAATGCCTCTCCTTTCTCCCGAAAACCAACAAGAAATAAATTTACCCAACACACTTCCTTTTGAACATATGAATTTTGAATCATTTTTTTCTGTTTTCTCTTCCCCCCCCCCCCTTCCCTCTTCGTTGGCATCACTGTGTTCTCTCTGCTGATCGTCCCGAAACTTTCAAACAACTGACAATGACGAAATAAAAACTGATTACTGATATGGTTTCGTTATTGCTGGCGAACACTGAGAGACCTCCAGTGATGTTAGTGCTCACCAGTAGTAATGGATCGTGGTCCTTGTTCATTTTAATTTTTATTTTTGTATATCCATTTTCAACAATATGTGTATTTTAACTGTTGAATTAGTAGCAGATTCTGTGATCACGGCAATTTTGTGCTCCTCTTCACAGGGGTAATCGAGTAAATCTGAAATAAAATTTAACTGTATTTAGGCGCGACATGGACGATACTCAGTTATTTTGAAAGAAAAGGACAGAGTATTAATTTTTACATTGTATGTATTTGCTTAAATCAATTTCGTCCTACAATTTATTACGTTGTACAAGTAAAAAAATGACAGTTTTCCATTATCCAGCAGACATTCGTGAAGAGGAGTTTTGTGTTATACAGTCCAATTCTACTTCTGATAATGCATTAACAACAGCAGAACTTCGTTACTCAATGGTGGTAGCTATTTCCATCTACTAGTTATTGCATTTTAGCCACGGGGGTAGCATAAGGTCAGAATGTGGGCGAGGGGAGTAAAGCCAAGAGGAGTGAGAGGTAGCTAGCATGCCGCCATATTGGTCGTAATCATTTTTCTGAAAACGTCCATAAGAGTGCACTGTGCGGGTGCAGTTGAAAAGCTTTAAAACTATTTTGAAAGTGTACTTCTTGAGATGAAATTAGTTATTGTATGTATATTGATAAGAGTAATGTCAGCATGATTACCTGCATTCATTATTTAATGTTAATATACATGCTAAGTAAATGAAAACGACTTGTGCTGCATTTGGCTGTAGTAACAGAAATACAAAAAAATCAAAGGATCAGTTGGAGAAAGAAAGTATCATCCTTCGAATGTCTTTGATTTTAGCAAACTCTTGTAAATGAAACCAATCATTACAAATGCTTATTACAGATTGTGAACAATTCAACTGCTAAAATACACTTATTGGTTAGGTTACTCAACCTATTGTAACATGTGGTAACTCTTGTTAAGGGGGCAGTTCACTGAAAAATTTTGTTGTTTATAGAAAATTTATTTGCACGAGTTATGGTTTGTTTGGTAGGCATATATTGTGACTATTTTTTACTGTAACAAAAATTTTTTTAGCTTTCATAGTTTTTTTACTAGTATTATACATTATTAAAGTCAAAATTTTCAAAAAATTATATCAGGTAGTAAAGAAATGCCAACTTACTTACCGAAATGAAAAAAAATTCACACTGAAGAACAGTGCCATGGACTAAGACATGACATGTATAAAAACAACATTGATTAGTTTTTTGTATTTTTTAAAATTAGGTACCGGTAATTTTAATTTTTATATTCATAATATTCTTAAATAAAAAAAGCCAATGCAGTTTGTAAAATTATAATGTCATAGTCCATGGCAATGTTCTATAGTGTGGATTTTCTTCATTTTGGTAAGTAAGTTGGTTTTCCTTTAATGCATAAAACGAATTTTTTTGTAGATTTTGATTTTAATATGGTATAACACAAAAGTTAAAAAATTTTCGTTACAGGAAAAAATAGTCACAATATACAATATTTGTCTACAAATAAAAAAAATTTGTAAATACAATTAAAATTTTCAGTGACAGTTCCCTTAATCTGTTGTATTTACGATACTATTATTTTTAAGCAACATGGTATAGAATATTTCATTTTTCTGGCATGAAATTATTTTACGAGTTTTTATGTGTTATGTAATTTTTATATATTAATTTTGAAGACCTATTAGTAGATGGAATTTTTGAACCTGAATGATCTAAATATTGGAACGTGATATATGTCAAAACATGTTTATGAATTAATAAAGATTCTAAATAGAAGCAGCCTAATTGACTTTTCATATCGAACTAATTTGGAGTGGTTTATTATTTAAAGTGTTACAAGTACATAAATGTATTTATTAAATAATTATTAAATTTTATTATTTATTGTTGTTATCATATAAATCACACATTGGTGGCTAGTGGGTTCGCTTCTGCTTTCTGTAGTTGTAGAAGGTGTAGATATTGGTGTATTAAGTTGTAACTTGCAAGACTGCTAGGTAAGTTGACGTAGTTCCCAGTGATAACCAAAACTTAATGTTAAACGATGTTGTTTCTATTATTTGATGGTTTTTGTTTTACGCATTGCACAGCACGAGTACAAGTCAGCGCTGTGGTAGCCAAGAAGGTCGACATGTGTCAACTCGAGCCGTTGGTGTAAGAACGAGTTATGGAGCTTCATCGATCTAAGGATTTTGTAAATGTGATTGTCGAAGCCGTTACAGCCACTGTTTTCAGGGCGGTCTTCAAAGAACTAAAAGAGACAATTTCGTTTAATCTGGACAAAATTACCAAGTTCGGAGGTAAAAATATTGGATGACAGTCTGATGGAATCGATGTGCGCTCAGGACGACCTTGAGCAATACCAGTAGCGGTCGAACCTACGAATCTTTGGGATAAGAGAAGGTGAAAAAGAAAACACTTATACACTGGTTCTTTAAGTGGTGCACAAAAAATTGTTACATAATTGATACCAAACTGTGTAAAACATTACCATACATTTAACGTGTTGTAGATCTAACAACAGTTGTTTGAATAGATTCAAAGTTTCATAACATTCGGTTTTTCAAAAATATAAACAGTTGCATCGAGGAGTCCGTCACTTCGCATTCGTGCTTGATGTATTTCATTTCTATCTGTTTTTACTATGTATTTATTAATTATACAGTAAGAATTGTGAACAGTTCTGTGGCGAATTGTTACATTTTATAATAGTGTGTATAGTGCAAATCACAAGGTAATTTGTAGTCCTAGGCCCTCTTCTTTTAGCCTCGCATGGGACTAGGCTTACAGAGAAGTTAATATTTTATAAAAAATTCAAGGATTTTTAAGAAACTGTAGGTCTGTTTATGAAATTAATAGTTATATGATGTTAGAATCACACATTTGTACGAGTCAGTGAACACTTTTAATTTAACATTTTCGTCCTCCCAGATTATTGCTGCAAGTCAATGGGCATGTTGGCCAGCCTACCATGGAATTGGGGGGGGGGGGATTAATGTTACCACTTGTGAGCAATTATGAAATAACATTTACATATTTAAAGGGAGGCATTGTTATATTATACACTGTAGTGGTTTCATGCTTAATTTTTGCTCCACTGTCGAGGTGACTGTGAATTTAAGGTTTTACCAAATATTGTGGTTTTACCATGTAGAACTAACCTTGGACAAACAGGGGAAAATTTACTTTTAAAATGAATATAACTAGTGTAGTTTACTGATATTACACCTGATTGGCTAGGCATTACATTGTTCGTGTACTGTTTGCACGTTCATGCATTTCTGTTACCTATTTTAAAGAGTGTCACGAAGGACCGTTCTGCCGCCTCCAACGTCTGGGCTACCGCAGCCGGATCCCGGGAACCTGACAGCTCTCCCCACTGACTAAAACCACCTAAACGCCAGTCTTTGCTATGCAGCAGGTAAAATCCTGTTCCCGTAAGCTGTGTTGATGGACTACCAGCCTCAAAGGAGAAGTTTCAGACCACCCTTTTCCAACCATGGCCCGCTAAAAAATTGGTAGTACTTGCAAAATTAACTAGAGCAGCTAGAAACTGTGTGAAAATGTTTACAGCATCGTGGCACTACACATCACAATGTAGTACAGATTGGATTTGAGTCCTAGGTGATTTGTGCTAAACTAATGACAGATGCATACACAGTGATTTTACACTGAACATTTTACATTACTTGTATTACAGAACTCGTTAAATATATTTTACACGAATGTACAACGTAAATTAACTAGGGCAGTATGACGTTGTGGAAAGCCTTCCAAAACGTGTTTTAACTGTCCTTGTTGTATTGACGCGAGCGGGGGTCATGACTAGGAGTTGTTTTGCCCGGTGCGCCAGCCCGTTACGAGAGAACAGGCACTCAGAGATCAGAGACTCTAAATTACAGGGCCACGTGGTCGACGGCCGTAGCGTTGCAAGAAAACACTCCCCACTCGACGTCTGTATTATTACTTACATAGGGGAATCTTATGGCGCTCCCCACGCTCGTAGAACTAGGACAAAAAGACACACACAATATACACCCTATGGGTCTTGCACTGGAGTGCGGGTTGGAGGGTCCCGTGCCCTAATGGCCGTGAAGCGGCAAGCAATAAGTATGCACCTGTTCTGGTAGAAACGTATTTATTACAGAAAGCACTGTTATCCAATATTGGTACACACTGGTGGCGCAGTAAGCGGACCAGGTCCTGAGCTCGACCGGTGGGCGAAGCTGCCTGATAAAAATCTCACCACGTGGGTGTGAAGTAGAATTAAGTAACGCCCCTGGGCAGTGAGTCGCAAGGGTTGAGAGGTTCACCTCCGGGCCAGCAAAGTTAACGAAAAGGTTCTGAATAAAGCACTGACTATGAATATACTAATGATTGAATGCAAAGTTCTGAAGGGCCCGGAGTGACATACACGTCGACCGTCCCGATCTTCCAACGTATTGACGACTTGAGAGACCTTTCCGCTTACATGGCACCGTGCAGCCAAAGCGCGGAAAGCATTCACCGAACACACAAAAACACTCAATTATAAAAGGGGCAAAGGCCCAAAACACTAATAATAAAGAATCTTGAAGGTTAGAGTCCCAAATTTGTTTAAAGGGAAAGTCTACTGTAAATTCATGTACATTAAGTTCACTCTGCATTTTGGATTACAAGACGCTAAAGGAAATCGACACTGTAGAATTGCATAGAATTAATAATTAGACACATGAAACAGCACTGATATTAATTGGTTAATTATTACGTGAAAATGTTTGAGGGAGAAAAAGGTGAAGATGTTCGTGCGGCAAAGTTGGCTGTGTGGGGGAGTCCAACTTGCAGCGAGGCGCAGTGGTGTTTCTACGGGAATTTAGGTTAAGTACAAAAAGTTATTACAGATAAATTACACACATTAATCACAACTACCCCTGGCCTCTAAATGCTTCTGCTTGTCGGTGGTGTGATCTTCCTTGACGGGAACAGCACGGGAGTGCTAAAACAAGGTGTGTGTTTACAAGGTGGATTTACTTACATTTCCGTCAAGGGGGCACTTTCCTACCAATGGATGGCAGTCCTGAGGGGCCGATGCACATACTGGCTACACGCAACTTCGCGGGGGCGGCGTCTAGGCACCGCTACATCGTGCGCGCATGTGGTCGATTGTGTTCCCATATTCAGTGGCGGTATGGCCGCCACGGCCCGTTCCATATCAGGTGGCATGATGCCCACGACGGGCTTAGAGAGAGGGAGTTGTGGAACGTCAAATTTATTTTTTTTTAATTTGCTTGTGATTTCGCTTGAGTGTTTACTATTTAAATATTACGTAATTTATTCTGATGTCTTTTACAGAGGTTTCATTTGTTGCTTTCATCTTACATTATATTTCTGAAAATGCCTCTAAAGACTTTGGACTTGCAGATATGAACATAAATAGTATTAATATATTCTGCTAATTTTCAATTTTTTTCAGTGTTTAATTTTGTTTTAAGATAGTATGTAAAAGAATTACTCCAAGTTTGGCGGGAATGCACACCATCACATCCCCCGCCAAATGCCATGTACAGTAGTCTTTGCTTGATCACCGAAGGAATATGTCGTGTGTGTCGTGCGGTCTTGTCTACCTGAGGCCAATCAATCTTTTCGACCTAACCAAATAGAGTGCAATAGTTTTAATGTTTCTGAAACCTTTTTCGTGTTTTCGGCCTCCGGGATTGACACTTACAGGGTTAGTCACTTGGACGCCCCATTGTTACACATCCCACTCGTAACATTCATTGTTGGCCTTGTGCCATTTTTAGCAGCTTACGCCATCGTATCGGGTGAAATATAGACACGCTACATACATGGTGACCCGCTCGAGAGAATTTCGCGAGTTCTAATTTTGCAATAATGGGATCACCTCTCAGCATCATTAAGAGTGTTCCACAGTGTGCAACAATCAGCTGCTTGCGTGCTGGGACGAAAGGCAGCACTGGTTCCAGAGTCCAGATCGACTACTGAATGGCAGGTGGGCCAGGTTAAGTGGCCATCTGGTCGTCGAACCACACCAAAACAGGTACAGGCAGAGTCTGGAACATTTCCTGTGTTCCTGAATCTACCCTGGTGTATCCACAGCCCGCATTAGTGAAATGTGGTTTCCTTGATGACGGAAGGCCGAACATTTTTGTTTATTTCTTGTAAATGTGTGTTAATAATATAGCCATAGAAATTTCTCCAAAATGTTTAGGGTGTTACAATTAAATGAAGAGTTTTTTTGCTGTTAACTACATTTGTGCTCCCCCAAATAGAGAACTATACATATAGACCTACTTCATTTCTATGTAGCTTATATCAGGGGCCTTTTTCATAAAACTACAAGTCTACAAGCTACATGTTACAAGTTACAAGTATAATCTTTACAAGTCTCATTTACAAGTGTTTCTGAAAGAAAAACTATCGACTTGTAAAATGAAATTTCTTGGAACAAGTGATTTGTAATTTTTCTGTCTTAATTTACTATATTTTGTGTTCTATGTCTGTGATATTTATTTGCTCCAGCTTGGCTTTTTTATGAGAAATACTTGAAAGTATTTTCATAATTTAGTAACAAAATTATAGTTATTTTTCCTAAATGTTCGCAGATAAAGTCTGTAACTTACATAATATTATTTCTATTACACTCATCCCTACCCGATTATAATTCAGCACCTTTTATAATGTTCTAAATTCTAATATCCAACATATGCCTCTAAACATTTCTCAAGATATAATAAATCCTTCATTGTGTTTATAAAGCAGTGACTCGCGATATATGACTCAAAGTGATTGCTTCGTGTTACCATCATTATTGTGCTAGTGATAAAAAGCTAAGCTGATAAATCAGTCACTTCGGAGGGTGCTTGCAAGCATGGATATATTACAACATGTAGGTTAGGAACTGAAGAAAATGCTCTAATTTATTTTCAAATATCGTTTATACACAATATGAAGTGTTGATTTAATATTCTTATTACTGCACAAGGTTTTCAAAACAAAAACATATTTGTACAAGACACGAAAATGCAGTAAATAATCATTTGAGTACGGTAGCTGTTGTTCTCTCTTAACCTGAAATTATAAGTATTTATCTTCCATATCAATTTTAGTAAATACAGTAAGTTTCAAATAACTTTAATGGTTTTAAAAACAACTGAAAACATATTGTAATATAAGTGCAACTTTCTCTGCATTAAGAATTAACTCCATAATTCATCTATTCAAACTTATAAATATTTTTACCTAGGCCGCAAGACTTGTATAAAATATTGCTATATTTACAAGTGTTTGTTCATTAAAGTATTTTTGTGAAACACAGTCACCACTAGACTTGTGAAAAAGACTTGTGACTTGTACAACTGCACTTGTAGCAACCTGTTTCGACTTGTAGCTTTATGAAACAGAAAACACGAATTTTTTACAAGTTACAAGTGAATTCTCTTGTAACTTGTATACTTGTAGTTTTATTAAACATGCCCCTTGGAAATACTGTCTTTTATTATAATTGTGTGTGTTTATCATGAAAATATGCAACTAAATTATCCTCACTTATAAACAGTGACACAACTGATTTAGCTTCATCTTTTTCGTCATTCAATATGATCCACGAAACGTGTATTTTGAAAACTTCTGCAGCCAATGCATACAAAAATGGTAATTTTTCTACTCTGTTTGTATTAAAACTGTTAATTAATTAACAGAATTTCATCAACTTTTATTCGTAAGCATTTTCTGTCACTTTTCGTGCAAAATGAGTAATAACTACCCATGATTTAGTGCGCAGATGCTACTGGCCCTTAAATAATCCTTGGGTAAAGTCGTCTACTCGTCCTTATCACCCGCATCGGCTGGTGCAAGTGCAGAGGTCTCCATGCTCTTGGTCGACGTTGGCATTTGATGTTCCGACACAGGTTGAAAAAAACGTATTTATAATTTCTTATGGCTAAACGGATAAACTAGGGCCAGCTATTGTTATCTTGCCAAAATGCGCGGGAACAGGAAAGCTTGTTTTGTTGTGAATTCTGCGGTTTGTGTGTTGAATTAAAATCTGTTTTCGTCTTACAGAATATGTTAGAATGTTTGGTTCTGTGAAATATTTTGTTTCTGGAGAAGTACCGAATACGGTAAGTTTTTTTTTTATGATATGACAGTAATAGTTTAGTAAATACATTTTGGTTCGTCCACATATAAATGAATGATTTAGGTTTAGATTTAGTTTATTGCATCCTTAGATTTTTTTTGTGTACATTTTTGCACAAAGATATCGGACAAGTCATATTTACAATATACAAACAAATGAATAAATTACTTAAGTTATACATTAAAAATTATACACTAAAAGAGTGAAATTCAAACATTACTTGTCGGTTCAGGCTCGCATGTATGCTCACGTCAGCATACTTCATAGTCTCCACATGTAAAAGAAAAGAAAAAAACAAGAGAAGAAACAGAATCTTAACCCAGAATAAATATCTTAAATAAGTATCTACACTGTCATAGATCCACTCAAATACTCATCGACTGTGTAAAAAGCATTAATGATCAAGAAATCTTTAAGGTGTTTTTTGAATATTTTTGTGTTAG